>CBVK0100020208.1:0-41182 GCA_900067695.1 Picea abies
TCTTCCGATCTCACTATTTTATTTAGTGGTTAGCTAGAATAAAGGAATCTTTGTTGAAGAAAAACTTGTTTCTTTCATTGATAGCTTAGAAACTAAGAGGTTCAAACTTTTTTCTATTATTTTTAGATAATAATTATTACATTGTGAGGTGACAATGCATGATGAGGAAAAAAATGAATAAGGAGGGAATAGTCTTGAGAAATGGAAACCTCGTCTATGAAATGGGCCAATCCCTCTTGGAAGAAAAGAAGCATCCCCAAGCTATACCTTTCCTCCACATCCCTAAAGACAAAAGTGTTGGTGTTGGTTGATCACCTTTTGGTGGGAAATTTCATGGGTGTATGGCCCAAACTCACATATCTGTAATCATAGGTTCAAACCGATCCGGTTCCTCAAATGTCTAAAGGAGGTATTAAAAAATTTATTTATCTCGTAAATGGTTTTTTGGTCTTTATTTTATCTCAAATAATATAGATATTTAATATTCCACAACATTCCATTGTTTATGGGCTTGAGAGGATTGTATCTTACTAGTGGTTGATGACCATTGATAGATGAAACAAAATCCTTTTTAAGGCCTCAATTTGGATAAGGTTACTCCACTTTCCTTTTAATGGTGGTATGATGCAACCCTAGAAAGAAATAGAGAACAATATTAGGAAATATGTAGAACAAGACAAGTCAAGGATGGTTATCGTACATTTATGCCCAAATTTTTGTATAGATGAATGCCAAATATGGTATCCATAAGGCGATAGAGATACAAAAAAAACAAATTGGACTTATGTGTAGACATTGGACGATGAGGAACTTCCATTTCAATGCACCCATGTCATGAATAATAACACTAACACAAAGAGTTTTCCAAAGAAATAGACCCCTTAAGAACTAAAAACGAAGATGAATTCATCCTTGTTGGGGCTCTCAAACTATCCCTTAGTCCCCTACCATCAATTAGTGGTAGAGAAGTAAAGAAAGACTCAAGAGAGAAATAATATTAATGGATCGTGGCAATAGGATTGCAATCCTCATTGTCCAAGTGTAACTATTCCTTAAATGGATTCTCCTCAAATTAAGATGTTTTTTTGTATCATACCGATTGGTCAATATGTGAAATAATAGTCAGGTTATAATTCAAGGAAAGAAGTTAAGGGGAACTAAATTTGAAAGTCCATCTCCAGTTGAATGAAGATCCAACTTGTGTATTGACACTTTCCTCTTCCATTTTGTAAATTCCTAAATTGTGTGGGTCTAGCTAACATATTTTTAATCAATATAAACATAATTATTACTCCAAATAAATTATACATACACACATACATACATATGAGAGATATTAATAACAAGATATTACAAGGTATGGTTATTATTTGTCAATATTATACTGCATATGGTAATATTGAACATATCATAGTAATGAAATAGATAAGGATTATAAATTTGTATTATTGATACTACAATCTTTTACAACTCCCACAATAGTTCCAACCATAATCTCCTCTTCCTATCAACCTATTGACCCAAGGAATGTACCTTCTTCACTACTCTCGATCCATTGGGTTGTACCATTCTTTTATCAGCGCTGACACAGGGAATGTGCCCCCTTCACTACCCTTAGTCCATGATCCTACACAATTCCTTTATTAGGACTATTAGTGCAGGTTGGCTAGGAAAAGATCTAGGATGCGGTTCTAGAACTCTGGTTTCCCAAAATGGAGTCTCCATTCTCTCAAAATGAGGCAAGTTTTATATAATTTAATCTTCTTTTCTCTTCTCTTATGTCTAAGAGTTTTTATTCCTTTCTTTACTCCTCCTTTAGGCTCAGACATCCCTTTCATTTTTACACAATTCCTTGGCAAATCCATCATATGCTAGGGTGTTCTTGTCCCATCTTTCTTCCCCAAGATTTTTCAGATTCAATAGCCATTATCTCAGTTGTTTCACACACATAAATTCACCAAGCTATATCATCATAAAAATTTCAATTATTAATTTGTAATCTACTTTATACAAGAAAATAGAATCTCTGTAACATCCCGCTCTTGCACGCACTGAGCAAACTTATTCTTTGAGGACACTTGCTTGCAAGTGATCCAGATTATTATACTATTGGGCATTTGATTGTGATTATGAGACAATATGGATATGATGACATGTTATTTTGTTGTGTTGATATAGACAGGTGATATTGACTCGGTTCTCTTGAGTGTTCAGGATTTTGGACCTTGAGGATGCAGAGGCATCGATGAAACCCTTAGACTCCGGATCAAGTCAGGGAGTGGACTATTGCAGTTTCATTGTTGTATATATGACATATGTGCATCTGATTAGATGTTATGATTATGGATTTTATTTCTGACATGATTTGTTGATGATGCAGGCTGATGATAGCTTGTCGACCAGACTCACATGTAGAGTAGAGGGGTCATGCACGACTACTAGAGATGTTGAGGGAGAGGTGTGGACAACAACCCTACCATAACCTACTAGCACTCTCGTCATGGCTCAGACTGTAGCTTAATGACTACCTAGTTTGAGAAGACCCACAATGCCATGAGGTAAGACTGCGAAAATCGCTCACGATGATTCTAAGGGGTGCGCCATAAGGCAGGGGTCTTATTCCTTAGAGGCCCTTAGTCTCCCACAAGATCACCTAGCGAAGTATTGACTCTAGGGATTTTTTATGTCTATCAAGTCATCCAAGAGGCGAGTAGCACCCTTGGAGCATGTAGTGCATCCTAAAGGGCACGTCTCACAAGGGAAACATAAAGAGGTGAGTGGCACCCTTGGAGAATGTAGTGCACCTTGAAGGGTATGTCTCACAAGGGAAACATAATGGGGCGAGTGGAAAACTTGGAGCACCTAGTGCGTCTTGAAGGGTACGTTGCGTTGTTAAATAATAAGCGAATAAAACTAGATGACCTTAAAACAAATGATGTGATGAGAAAGTTAAAAAAAAAAACATTTTTTTCCCTAATTAAAATGTCACCTAGCCTCATAAATTAAAATCTAGGTCTAATGTAATACTTGTGGTAAAAAAATAAAAATAATAATAATCATCTTTAAACATGTGAAAAAAGGGGGTAAGAAACTCTATTAAATTATTAAAATCAAATTTCTTTGGGGGGTTAAATTTTAAAAAGGTGGGGAATTGATTGTTTTGTTACATATGCTAATTAAAAATTTATTAATTAAAAAGAAAAAGGGGAAAACGGTAATTTCCTACACTTGATAATTTGAGTTTTAGATAAAAAAGGGAAAGAGGGAAATGTAAAAGAATTAGGAAACTAAGGGAAAAAGCGGGGAAACATAAAGAGAAAGGGAAACATAAGGAAAAAGAAGAATGCCTAACTTGGTAAGGTATTTTTCCATTAAGAACTTTCTAAATTGAACTCAACTAGTAATTAGTAAGGGGGTAAGTCATTAAAATGTGTAAGGGAATATGAGGACACCTAGGAGCGATTCTAGGAATGCTTTTAGGTGGGTGAGCGAAATAGGAGTAATTAAATAATTAATGAAATTAATTTTTGGTCCAACGAAGGGAATGGGTGACACATATACAGGGAGGATTTTTCTTAATTTAATTTTTGAACAATAAATTAAATGGGAAATTGGGAAAGAAAATGACTTAGAAATTCTATATAAAGGAGGGAGGAGGAGGGTGATGGATCTCTTCGGTTATGCGTAGCGTTATGCTGTAGAATTTTTGACTTGACTGACTTACCTTGTGGGAGTTGGGATACCCAGCTCGATGAGGAGTGGTAGCTTGGCCTTGCAAGGTGAGATGGGAGCTAGTTGTTCTATGGTTTAGTGTGTGTGGCATCTTTGCAGCTCGGGGGACTAAGTGGGAAGAAGAGTACCCCTAGCATTGGATGGGAGGTACCAGTGAAGTCACAATGGTTGACAAGCGGGAGCTGCATGAAGCACGCGAGAAAACAACTTGGAGCGGATGACTTGGGCTACGATACACATGTTTTTATTCTGCATGGTTGATTACTATTGACCTTATGCCTTCATTTCTTTACCTTTTAACTGTTTAAAGAAGGTGTTTGACTTAGCAGTTTAATCGAGAACTTAAATTCCCCATAGCCTTAAGCTCGCTAATTGACTTGATTCCCTTAGCATTCGATCCCTGAATGATGTGATTGTCCTTTGGGTTTTACTGATTTGTTGTGAAGAGTTGTGCTTTTTACTTCATCCTCATCCCTAGTTCATCAGTCCACACCTGAGCAGTCGTCCAGTAGCTGGATCGACAGTCATCACTTCAGTGTTAATAGACCTATAGATCCTAATGCCCTTCTTTTATGTGCATGGACGATGAGTGAAGGATGTTTCCCAACCATCTACCCCTGTTGATTGGTCTTGGTTGATTAATTGTCTTGCGCTTTCTTGCAATTGAATACCTCTTAGTATTGTTCATCTTTCCCCACTGCAAGTATTCAACCATGAAATGTTTTTCTTTGCAATTGTTTATAGTTCGATGGGGAATAACTATGCGTTTTTAATCCGCAGTTTAATCTGCAATTTATTATTTCTGATGGCAATTTACTCTGAGTTTTTGATGCACTAAACCTAAAAAAAATTCCTCTGCATTTTATCAGATCTAATGGCTATTATCCTTTGTGATTTAACACTTTCCTTCTCTCTATGGTTATAATTTTTTGGGCCTATGATTTATTTTTCTCTGCAAATTGATGTATTTCATGGGAGAATTTACACGATGAAATTTACCCTTTAGTTATTACATTCTTTAGTTTGAGATTTATCATTTCCTTGAGTGTGATTTGTCCCGTGCTTGACTGCAATTTTCTTGATGAAACTCAATGCCATTCCCATGTTAAGATCCAGTGATTTATGAAATTTGACAAATGATTCTCTACTATGATTGATACTGTGATTTCCCTCTATGAATTAATAGATCTGGAAGGCAAAATTACATGTCCCGTATCAACGAAGTCACACATTTTTCCTACTGAGATCTTCCCTGTTTTTTTGTATGTTTCTTCTTGATTTTCACAGTGTGATTTCGTTACTGTTATTGACTGATATTTCTAGTTTAAACCATAGAGCCTTGATGATAAAACTATGCAAACCTTCATTGATGAAACTCAAAGAATGGGATAAAACTCAATGTTTTTATTAATTAAAAACTCTGCAAACCCTTTTGAGGAAACTCTGTGGTTGTGATAAACTCAACGTTTTTATTAATTGATGATAACTTCAATGATTTCATAAAACTCAGTGTTATTTTTATATTGTTATAATTATCTGGGATATTCATAAACTCATAGTTGTTTTTGTAAATTCAGTGATCGATTTAAGATAGCACTCAGCGATGTTAAACCCAATAATTTTACGATAACACTCAGCTTTCTAGTATGAGTTTTAATTACAAATTTTAATGAGAAAGGGAATATGCAGGAATGGGAACATGCAATGCATTTTACCAAGGCAACACGCTATGTTTCACTTATGCTTTACCTCGATTTTGGGTTCACGATTTTAAATCATTCCTGGCTATTCTCCTTCTTAATAATAATCCTTTTAGAAACAACGGTTATGGACCCCCGAAATCAATTACAACCACCCTTTTTATTTTGATTGTAAAATAACATTCAATAGCAGACAAGTTGAATTACATCACTTTTGACAGCATTATGGATAAAAAACATGGCTTGCATCGACAATGTTTTTGTAGGTAAATAGTCGTTTGGTATTCATGTGCCATTTTCCTATGCTTTAACGGTTTTATCTAATGCCAACTTGATAGAAATTCTTCTATTATATTATTTTGTAGTTACTTGATAGAAATTTTGCTATTATATCCTTCTGTAATTATGTCAAAATTTAATCATGTCATGTTTAACTCTATCCATGTTTTTAGTCTACCACTTGATTATATAAACATTTTTTTTTCAATAATTTCATCAGCGATGTAAGTTCTGTAAGTCAATCGAAGTTTTTGGTTCAGTCATGCAATTATATCCTTCTTATATAAACTTTTAATTTCATGTAGTCTCTTATCTTCCAAGTATCCTTTTTTGGACCAACCCTTAAAAAGTATAACGTGTTAATTCTTTGCTTCCTTTCTTTACACATTTAAAGGTTTAACCTTATTTTTCTTAAAACTAAAAATTTCTTTGACAGATGTTGATAAGTGTGCACCCAAGTTCATGAACCTATTGTAAGATATGACCTTCAGTTCTTCGTTTATTTCTAAAGTTCGCAAGATACAAGTTTTCCATTGACCTTTCACTAGTTGTCTAACTCTATTCTCTTTATTTAGCCCTTTCTCTATATATATTTGTATGGTTAAGAAAACGTCTGATTATTGCGTTCACTATATAGAGATTTAAATTTTGAAAATCCCTTCACACAAAGTTTATAATTATTACTTAATCATCTTTGTTTCACCGTCTGGGAGACTTCGTTGCTAAATAGTGTCTCTTAAGAAGCAAAAACCCCTCATCTAGTTGCATAAATTAATTAATGGTTGATGGTCGCCTTGCACCTATTGGCCTATATTTTGGGCGTGGGTGTAGTCTTCTTGTCAATTGTTAGTCTCCTAGTGCATTGGTTTTTCTTGAGCCCTTGGTTTAGATAGGTTTTGTTGCGTGAGGTTTATTGTCGCACCCATAACATGGGGATGACATGATTCCTGATGAGGGAGTCATGGGATGCCCTATTGGATGGAGGCGAATGATAACTTGATTGAAGTTTGTGCTTCCCGTTGTGGGTGTTGTTGACTGTTGTACATTATTGATAATGCTCAGGTTGTAACACATTCATGCATTGGTTTGCGCTCCCTTGAGGTTCTATTTATTGGTCATTGAGACAATTGTGTCGAGAATGTGGATGTAGTCCCTTAGCCTGTAGGCATCATTGTGTTGTGTCGGGTGGGTAGTCATTTTTGTCTATCCTGGATTTCCGCTTGTTTCACCCAGTTGCTTGATGTGCAAATGTTAAGTCATTGTTAAATGTTTCCTGATATGCTTGCATGGTGTTCGTTGTTAGTTTTGTAGTTCAACTATTGTTGTAGTTACCTTCCTCCAAAAAAAAAAAAAAAAATTAAAAAAAAAAAAAAAAATTCCACTTTCTGCTTCGCTGTTAATCTTAACATGCGGGGTCTTTAAATATGGTATCAGAGCAAGTTCAGCCTGCAACTTGGGAACACTTCGTCTTTTGTTGACATGATATTTGATTATAAAGTTGTTATTTAAGTTGACTTGTATTCATGCAGGTAATCATGGTTAGAGTATGTCGTGGAGGCAAATGACAGAGTGCTAGGGGAGGAGGCATGACGCCTCTAATAACATCCACGCCTGAGGGGTCTAACCCCCAGGGAGAAAAACAGTTTGTTGGGAAGGAGCAGATAGTGGTGGATGATCTGGTTGGGCTGATGAGGTCTTTTCAGTGCATTTCTGAGGCACTGATCAGTCGCTTGGACAGAGAGGACGCCATGTCATTGACACCCCCTGAGGGTCCATCACATGCTCTGGTTGGTACTGGTAGCATTCACCGTGAACTTGAGAAGTTCAAAATTTCCAAGTTCTTTGGTGCCCTGAATGATGCAGCCGCTGAGGCATGCTTGGATAATATGGCGATGTGCTTTGTACTTCACGAATATACCTCCAACACGAAGGTCTGCATGGAAGTCTTTCAATTGAAGGGGAGCTCTCTTCTATGGTGGAAGACACTCCTGCCAAAATTGAACATGACCATCAAAGACATGTCATGGAAATTGTTAGAGGAATTGTTCCAAGAGACATACCTATTAGAGGAATTCATTGAGCGTCAACTCAATGAGTTCAACATCTTATGATAGGGTGGACGCAGAGTACCTAAGTACAAGGCCCATTTTATGGAGTTTCTTCGGTACACTCCACATATTAATAATGAGAAACTTAAGGTCAACAGGTTCGTGTTCAGCCTTAAAGGAAGCATGCATGCAAAGGTTAGGATTTTGATGCCTCAGACATTGCATGATGTTGTCTAGAATGCCCTCATAGCAGTGGAGGGTATTATCAGTGGGGGTTAGATTAGGACTCAAGCGAGACTAGCAAGGTAGGTATCATCTGGTACGTCATAGTATCAAACACCAGTCAGACATACACCAGGGTATCGTGGCTTCCAGAGAGGATCTGCTTTCACTACACCTCGATAACCAGCGCCTCAACAACGGACACCTTATCGAGGACCACAACATCAATAGCAACGTCGACCACACCAGAAAACGTTTAGGCTTGTTCAGCAAAAGAGACCAGGATTCCAGGACGGTGGGTCGTCAACTTCTACTTTGGGTACTAGGAGTATTGGACTGAAGAAGGGGTGTTGGACATGTGGGGAGCCACACTACCAATGTGACTACCCATTGGAGATGATTAGAGCATCTAGATCATTCAGATCCACTACCATGGTGGATTCGGGTAAGGCCCATTGGATTCATGCAAGAATGAATAACCATTAGGTAGAGCACTAGTTGACTGTGCTCAAGACATCAAGTACCATCGCTGACCAGACCCTTAGTATTTTGATAGATCCCAGTGCTACCAAGAGTTTCATTTTTAGTGCAACGCTAAAAAGGATTAAGGTAAAGGAAATTGAATAGGATGAGTTTAGATTTGTAGAAATGGCTTCAGGAGCCAAACATAAGGTTGGAGGAAAGGTTAGAGGCTATACCCTTAACCTAGGAGAGTTTGTCACCAGGGCCAACCTTTACGTCATGATCTTAGGATCTTATGATGTCGTGATTGGTATGGACTGGTTGGAATTGCATGAGGTGATACTAAATTGTAAGAAAAAATGGTTCATCTTGGTGGATCATGAGGGACATAGACGCATTATTGTAGGTTAGAACCAGGGAGTTTCGCTGAGGTTTATCTCTTCCTTGCAGTTACGAAAGAGCATGCACAAGGGATGTAATCCTTATGTGATCCTTGTGTTAAACGAGAAGGGAGTAGTAGAAGGTCTAGAACACCTTCCTGTGGTGAGATAGTTTGCGGACGTATTCCTGAAGGAGCTACTGGTGCCACCAGAGAGGGAATTGGAGTTTACCATAGACCTAAAGCTGGAAACTGAACTGAAAGGAATAACAAGTTATCGAATGTCGACCCCAGAGTTACAGGAGTTGAGAATGCAACTGAAGGAGTTGTTGGACCTGGGACTTATACATCCAAGTGTGTCACCATGAGGTGCACATGTTATCTTGATACGAAATAAGGATGGGTCATGAAGACTCTGCATTGACTACCGTCAATTGAACAAGGCAACGATCAAGAATCAATATCCATTATCGAGGATTGATGATCTATTTGATCATATGAAGGGTGCGACGGTGTTTTTGAAGATTGATTTATGATCAAGGTATCACCAGTTATGGATCAAGGAGGATGACGCCCCTAAGACCCCCTTTAAAATGAGGTTTGGACATTACGAGTTTACTATTTTATCGTTTAGACTGACAAATTCCCCAACGGTATTTATGATTTTGATGAATGGGGTGTTTTGCGAGTACTTGGACAAGTTTGTCCAAGTGTTCATTGATGATATTTTGATTTACTCTCGGATGATGGAGGGGCATGATGAGAACTTACGTGTAAATTATAACCTTGTACAATATCTACTGCAAACTGATATTCAGAAAAGAACATAAAAGATACAATGGCAAATACAAACATTACACAAAGATTTTTCACCTGGAAACCCAAACCAGGAAAAACAACATATATTATATTCATACATTGTGTTACATTGTTTACAATACAATATACATATAGGAGCCAGTGGCATCCAAAACCCTAACCCAATGACCTGGATTATTCCAAAACCCTAATTCCTTAACCAAAAATAGAAAACCATCGGCAAAAAACCATGTGCCGAAAAACCACCTAATATCATGTGGTCCTGGAAATATGTCGTCCTGAAAAAAAAAATTCGGGGGCGTTGCCCCTGAACCCCCACACGAGGGGCTCCGCCCCCCTGCACCCCCCAAGGGGGGGCCTACTGGCCCCCCCTCTAACCCCCCTGTGCACCTGGCACAGACGCTTAGACACTACTACTCGTGCAAAGAATATAACCCATACCCAACATTGTGCTTGGTACTACAGTGTCTGCGAGAGAAAAAATTGTATGGGAAGTTGTCCAAATGCTCGTTTTAACAATCAAGGATTCACTACTTAGGGCATTACATCTCTGGAAAAGGTATCGTCCTGGATCCAACAAAGGTCGAGGCGATTATGGAATGTCCTGTGCTGACGAATGTCCCAGAAGTGCGTAGCTTCATGGGTTTAGCATGATACTATCAACGGTTCGTCAAGGGATTTTCGAAGATAGAAAATCCGATCATGAAATTACAGAAGAAGAACAAGAAATTTGTTTGGACCGAGAAATGGATGGAATCATTTCATAGGATCAAAGAGTGGTTGACAAAAATACCGATACTAAAGGTCCCTGACATGGACGCGAACTTCTTGGTACGCACTGACGCATCCATGAAAGGCTTAGGTAGAGTCTTGATGTAAGATGATCAAGTGATCACTTACATATCGAGGAAACTAAGAAGGCATGAGGAGAACTTTATGACGCATGATTCAGATTTGTTAGCCATTTTTTATGCCTTGAAGGTTTGGATACACTTCCTTGTTGGACGAAAATTTGAGCTAAAGACAGACCAATATGGACTACAACACATCTTTACGTAAAGCGACCTAAACGCGTGACAACGGCATTGGTCGGAATTATTTAGCAAGTACGATTTAGATATTTCTTACATAAAAGGAACAATGAACCAAGTGGAAGATGCATTCAGTCAAAGATCACACATCTTTTAGGTGTTTCCTCTTCAGACAAATCTACGTGAAAAGATTATAACTTTACAACGCGACGATGACTAGTACAAAGAGGTGGAGGATTTTATCAGACAAAGCACAATGATGGTACTAATATTTGAAGGATTTACATTTAACGACGATGGATTATTAAGGTTTAAAAATCAGATTTGCGTACCACCAAATGACCAGTTGAGGAGTTTGATCCTAAACGAGGCTCACAGAGCAGTGTACATGGCTCACCCAGGAATCATGAAGATGAGGGAGGACCTTAAACCCTTATTCTTATGGAAAGGAATGAAGGAAAACATAGTCAAATTTGTGGCCATATGTCTAGAATCTCAGCAGGTAAAGGCTGAGCATAGACATCCAACAGGATTACTACAACCACATGCTATTATGGAATTGAAATGGGAGATTATTTTGATGGATTTCATTGTTGGATTTCCAATGATGGCAAGGAGACACGACTTGATTTTTGTGGTAGTCGACACTTTGACGAAGAGTGCTCACTTTATTCCCTTGTGTACAATGTATTAGGCACTTGACATAGCTAGAGTTTTCATCAGTGAAATTGTGAGGTTGCATGGCGTGCCTAAGAGGATTATATGCGATTGAGGATCGATGTTTAATGGATGATTTTGGACTAGTTTCCAAGAGGCCTTGGGAACCCAACTTAAGTTTAGTACTGCGTATCACCCGAATACTGACAGGAAGATCGAACGAACAAACCAAACATTGGAAGACATCTTGCGCATGTACGTGATGGACCAACAAAAGAATTGAGAAGAATTCTTTCCACTAGTAGAATTTGCTTATAACAATAGTTACCAAAGCACCATTAAGGTGGCACCTTTCGATTTCCTTTATGGGTGACTGTGTCGGACACCCTTGATTTGGGATCAGCTTGATGATAGGGTCTTGGTGAGACCAGAAGTGATCCAAGAAACGGAAGATCAAATTAAAACAATAAGACAAAAGATCAAAGAAGCGTAGGATCGATGGAAGAGTTATGCCGATGAGTATCGTGTAGACCGTAGTTATGGAGTTGGATATCGAGTCTTCTTGCGAGTAAAACCAAATAAGAGTTCGATCAAGTTTGGAAAGGGAGATAAAATATCCCCTAGGTTCATGGTACCTTTCGTGATTGTGGAGAGGAAGGGGCCCATTGCCTATCGACTAGCCTTGCTTGATTCTTTGAGGCGTACGCACAATGTTTTTGATGTATCTGTTTTGAGACATTATATTACTGATCCTACACATGTTATTGACATGATTTCCTTGCAGGTATCAGATGAGGTGGCGCTCATGACTGATCTGATTTCCATCCTAGATCATCACATTCAAAAGATACGATGTCAAACAGTAGATCAGGTCAAGGTCTAGTGGGACAACTATATTCTGCACTCATCGATTTGGGAGGACGCATATGATATGCACCAACAATTTCCATTTTTGTTTGATAGATAGACTTATGATACTATGATACACATTATTTTGGCACATATATAATGTGAAACTTCGAGACAAAGTTTGTTTCTATTCGTTGAGTGCAATGTTAATGCAGATTATTGATAACATATTACAATGTAATATGTCATAACATATTACAATGTAATATGTTATAGTAATATGTCTTAGTGTTCAGGATATAAGAGCTAGTTATACCAAATGTATGATTTCGATCACATACTTTAAATGAATAGGTTAATATATCACATATATAAAATGATAAGCTTATTAAGAGTAATCTAATTCAAGTAAATTTTATGCCTACTACTTCTCTCCCATACTCCTATTACATTGTTTATCCTATGTCCAAAATTGTTGTTGCCATGATTGGAAATGTCTTAAGTCTCAATTATAGTTTTATAATGGATGCCATTTTTTGGGGGTTTCCTAGTAGCCGTGTCACACCCTGAGAATAATTCCTTCATAAAGTTTGACTTCTGCAAGTTCTTGGCAAATATAATGCACCAACAATTTTTAGATTTTAGGGGTACTAGGTGATTTAGGTACTAGTCTCACTTGATCCATATGTTAATCCATCAAAACTACTCACATTTGGGTTATATTTTAAGTCTAGGATGGTGAATGAATAACCATCATGTTGCTCTCCCAACCATTGAGTGGCTGCCTATGGTAAAATAACATGTCATCAGTGAAGGTTTTTTGCAGTATGTAAACTCTTTTGTGTCTATATTAGACTTTATTATCCACAATGAAGTATTCGTTATAATTATTCCTTTATTCAAAGGGTCACTGCAATTGCAAAATGACACTAGAGTGGGAGACTAGTTACTTTTTGAGAAGTTTACTATGATAAGAGTCTATGGTTTTGAAGAGGAACCATATCAAAAGTGAGTGTTGAATTTGGTTGTTCTACAGACTAAAAAAAGTGAAATTCAGTTACTTGCTGACTACAAAGCCAACCATATTACATTAAATGTTGATCAGATGAATTTCAAGGAAAAACCAAATCTACATAGGTAGGTCACTCGTGTCTTACACAAATATGTGAACAAGACTCATGACAATATGAATAAATTGAAATAGACATTAATCAAAGTGGAGAAATAATAGAGGCAGGATAAAGTGGTTACTACACCAAGGAATTCCAGAATCAACAATATGTAAAATAATATTTATAACTTATGATACTCTAATATTACATATATATATAAATGGATTTATAAATTGAATTCTTGAAGATATGAAATTTTTATAAATACAAAACGTTTGAAATAAAAAGTTGGACAATTTTGATTTTTTATGAAATTTTTATCAAATACAAAATGTTTGAAATGACTATGACTTGGCTACGTGGGGGCAGCCATGTGGCCAAGCCGTGGGTGTTCCAATGGATTGGCAATAGGTCTTCCTCCCCATGGCCAAGACACAACCAATTTTAATAAGAGATTATCTATGCACAGAAAAGCAGGGCATTTGAATCTAAATCTTTAACACTAGAGTGAAAGACAGTTGATTCAGCTCCTGACCGATTGACCAAGCAAAAACAATTCACTTAAATTCTTACTCTATTCTTAATATTTGATTGTTAAATGTCTAAATCAAATTTAAAATCTTGATATTTGATTGCTAAATGTCTATATCAAATTCACTAAATCCATATTGTTTATAAATTATTTATTAATGTCTTTATCAAATTCACAATTTTAAGAAAATCCATATTGTTTATAAATTTATTGTTTGTGTGTATAATTTGAACATATAAACATGTAATTTTTAAATTGTCTTCCTATTTTATTTTATTTTTTTATTTTTTTAAATATATATGTTTTAAAAATATTCCATTGTATGTATATTTCACAAATATTCCATTATAAATTATAAGATAGACAGTAATGTACAACAATTATATGTATATTTGTTGGGCACTCAAATGATCAAATGAATATGTATATTTGTTGGGCACTCAAATTATCAAATGATTTTGTATATGTAGAAATCTAATTGACCAAAAATCACTCATTGTTAGTTTTAATTGTTTAAATTGTAATTTTGAATGATAGATTCACAACAATGTAATTAATCTAAGATTGGAATTTTAGTGGCAGTAAATTCTTTATAATTCAATGTAGTTAGATCTACAGTTAACACATCTCACAATTATAGAATTTAAATTTAAATTACAAAATTTAAATTTAAATTTAAAGCTGCATATAAAAGTACATTATAGAATTTAAATTTAAATTAAAGAATTTAAATTTAAATTACATAATTGAAATATAAATTTAAAATTGCATATAAAACTGCATTAAAAAATTTAAATTTAAATTGCATAATTTAAATTTAAATTTAAAACAGCATATAAAACTGGATTACAGAATTTAAATTTAAATTTAAATTACAGAATTGAAATATAAATTTAAAATTGCTTACAAAACTACATGACATAATTTAAACTTAAATTTAAAACTGCATATAAAACTTAAAATTATAACACATATCACAAATAACAATTGTAAGTTGAAAATGTTGTACTTCGAGTAATCAAATTGGTTCCACTATGACTCAGACCCCCGACCCTCGGGCCAAGAACCACACAGGATCGATCTTCTTCGAATTCTTAGAACTGAAATAGTTCTTTTGGGCCCTCACTATAACCCCAGGAATTTGATCCACAAGTCCTTCGGAAAAACCCCACCTGCACAATGTGCACTAGGCGTGAGTCTCCACCTCCACACGACCACCAAATATGACCTATGGCCAAGCCAAGAGTCATTTTTCTCATTTTGCGACTCAACGATGCAAGAGAGTCGAGTCTTTTGGCTCTTCAAACCTCGAATTTCGAAATCCCTCCCTTAGACGAGATCGACAGCTATGAGCCTCCCTCGATCCAACAATCCTGGCTGTATCGGGATTTCAGTAACCGAGAGTTTGAAATATAGCAACCCCAAACCACTGGTCACTCCATTCCCCAAACTCCAATACGCGAGTTCTTGCAGGAGATCCTTCAAACGATTTTGGGGTTTCGTGATTCAGGGATTCATGATGTAAGTGTTCCTTCTTTCCTTTTCGAATCCCTGGTCCATGAAATGCCGAAATTTCTCTGCTGAGAGATCAATGGCTCGGGTTCTTCTAGAATCGACGACCATGATCTTATTAGATCAATGACTCGAAACCTTTCGGGATTTTTCCTGAAACCTTGACCACTCCTTTGACTTCCGCCGCATGTATCCTCTGACTGATACTTGGGACCCACCTTTCGACATTTCTCTCTTCGTGATTTCGGGAGTTGTGTTGACCATGAAACTCTACCTCTTGAGTCCCGAAACCCCGAAAATCGATTGGGGCCCAATGACTATTGTCCCTCAACCTTTCAGGAATTTTTCCTTTCTCTCTTCATGATTTTGCGACTCACGAAAATCCACAGAAGAGAGTTTCCTTACTTTTCAAAACTCTGATTCCCGAATTCTCGAAGCCTCACCTCCCACGTGAGCTACAACTGAGATCTTCCTTGATCCGATGGCTCTGGATATTTCAGGATCTCACAAACCGGGAGTTTGAAACTCTCGATTCCAAAATCACAGCCTTCTCTACTTCCCGAACCCCAAAATGCCGAAATGTCGAAACTGGCTCAACTACAATTAGCCCCTGACCAAATCTTGGTCCATGTGACTTCTTCCTCCATGAATACAGCCCTACTGCAAATACACATCGTGTTTCATGACTTTGGGGTTTTCAACGCAAAGTGCATCGGCTCCTTGTCATCGGAATTTCTGAAATGTCAAACCTTGAAATGTCAAAATGTCGAAATTCCTCTCCAAAGGGGGGTCAATAGCTCATGTTGCTTCTCATCCAACAGTCACTACTCCTCCTGAGATTTGAGTATCGAAATACACTCCCCTTAACCTTCTCTTTGATCCGTGAGATCTAATGACTCACGACATTTTGCACTTCTCCATGAAGTGTCTCCACCATTCGTTTCAGCTCCTCTCTCGTGCGACCTCCCAGAGGTTAAACTCCATGTGCCTTCCTCCGGATCCGATGGCTATCGGTCCTTTGCACTAGATCTGATTTTCCATATCTATTTCTCTTCCTTGTGTGGTTACCTGCGTGCATCTGGACATAGACTTCAACGGTCCAGATTTCACCTCTCCAACTGATCTAATGGTAGCTATTCTCTACCTTGAGAATTCCCTTCTTCCTTTCCCTTGGAATATTTCTTGCTCCAAAAGGCTTGGGCCATTGTCTCTACTATGAAGCCTATAACCTCTGCTCCCGCCTGTATTCTAAGAGGCATTCCTCCTCCTAAGATTTATTTCTCTGAACCTCAAAGGTTCCTTCGAACTCTACAACCTCTTGCAGGACCATTGCACGAAATGGTGCTATCTCTTCTGAGCTTATCTGTGGCTCTGACCTCAAAGTGTCTCTATCCCTTTCTCTCTTTGAAGGGATGTAAGTGCCCTCTGGCAAATTCCTTCTCAAGCATGCTTTGTTGAGCGTGAAGGGTGTTCAATAATCCTGTGAGTGTCTTTCCTGTGACACTTCTCCTTCTTCTCAGAACTCAGAATAGAGTTCTTTTGTGCACTCTATGCCCTTTTTCAATCCCCACTTGGCAGGGTCCTCCAGAATCCTCAGTGACTCTGTCTTCTTGCTAAACTCAAAATAGAATTCTCTTTAATGCATCCTATGCATCTACTCAATGCCCTCCTGGTAGAGCCTTTACAGAATTCTCAACAATTCTTCTTCTTCTCTCTATACTCTTCTCTACATATTTTCTCCTTCAAGGTGTTCAACAACCTTGAGGCTTCCTCCTTGAGTTAATGACTTTATCTAGTGCACCCTCTTAGCACGTTTTTGTCTAAAATTTCACAGAATTCAGAAGTGCACTCATGTACTAGTTTTCAGAGACCGCAGTACTCTACCATGCACTATTGCATGAAACCACAAAGAATCTAAACTTGAAATCAAAGAACTCTCAGATAGGAAAGTCTATCTATCCCTGCAAATGCACATCTAACATACATCTACAACATATCATCTACACATAAAGACATTCATTCATGAACTCACAAACACATAAACAACAACATGCAGGAAAAACTGCTATGATTGTATTCATATGAAATGCCTCTTTACAATGTGTGCTCAGACTACAACAGAGTCACAACTTCCTCTCTTCTCCCTAACCTGTTCTCTTTTCTACTCTTCCCGAACCAAAATCTAGATTGAAAGAAGATGTTTTTACAAAGAGGGGCTCCTCGAGCTCTTCCCTCCATCTCACCAACTCTCATTAAATTACATTCAATTACATTGAATGGCTATATCTAGTCCAAATCAGATCTAGATCTTAGCCTTACGACCATTTAAGGCAAACTTTATCTAAAGCCTGCGCACATGCATGGCTTTTGGCTCTACTAGCCTTACAACATTTAATACAATTTTTCAAAATTTGAAAAATGAGAGGGTTGTGCCTCTCTCCTTCCATTGAATGCATGCTTGATGTGTTGGCTAGATAGCACATAGCTAGGTTGGAGTGATTCTCCTACATCATACTCCTCTGCTGTGAAAAAAACATGAGATCCTGCTCATGAGATTCCCAACATGGTTGTCGAAATCCACCTGGAACCCAAACAGTTCTTTGGAGCTGTCCATCCACTCCATCGCATCGCTGCTGCTGTTGCTTCTGCTACTCTGTTGCTATGGCATGTTCTCCTCTGCTTAGCTTCCCTTTACTGACTGGTTCTTCTGATTTGATCATCAGCCTTCTGATCTCCTCAATTATCTCGTCCAGCTACTCCCAGGGCTGGCTCTCCTTTGCATCCTTCTCCACTACACTTCTTCCCTGCAAATGGGTAGATCAACTAGATCTCCCATGCCATCTTCTTCCTTTGTGGCCTCAACTTGCCACCCTGCTACAAAATTCAGCTTTGCAGTCTTATCTTCTTGACTGACCTACTGTTCAGTCACCTTCTCTAACAGACTTGCTCTCCCATTTCCCCTTGTGCTAGTTGAATTCCAGCTTCCTCCAGCTGCTCCTTAAACTGAAATTTTCCTTCATCTACTACTGCATGCCTCGGCATTGCAGTCATCATCAACTGTTCATCTCCCTGGCTGAAATTTTCTTGCAATTCCTTGGAATTATCCTCTACTAACATTTGCATGACTGTCTACTCTTTCCAGTCATCTACCAGTTCTGGATTGTTTAGCCAATCCTCTAACATTTCTAGCTCATTCTCCCAAGGAGTGAGCATGTCAATTGTATGCTCCTATTTTTCTCCTTGGGTAACTTCTGACATCTGCTCCATGTCTTTGACAGTCACAACTGGCTGTCCTTTCACTGTTGATGCCTCTACAACACAAGCTCTTGCCTCAACTGGGCTAAGTGGCAAGAATATCTCAATTCCTCTAATGATACAAAAATGTGTCTGATCCTTCTCAATCATCTCCTCTCAGTGACCTGAACTCATCCCTGAGTTCATGATACTTTCAAACAGTCTCATCTACTCTCCCTTGCCCACTTGACAATATGGGATTTCCTCTCTTCCCTCTTGGTAATCTATGAGATCCTCCAGTGATATCATCTCACTGCCCTCCTGAGAACCTGAATTTTCTATTCTACCCTCCTGGTAGACTTTGAGATCATCCTGTGACCTCTTCTTATTGCAACCTAAAATTTCTTCACTACCTTCCTTGCAGTTCATGAGATCTTCCAACGATCTTTCCTCCTCATCATTATTGAGATTTCTCCTAGCTTTTGGTTCATAGGCATGAACCATCTCCTCTGTGGCCCTAAGGCTTTTCACATACCTCATCCACCTCCTCAATAGCCTTTTCTTTCTTCTGGCCAACAATTTCTTTACTGGCCATTTCACTTTTCTCTTCATGGGCCATTCATATACCCAATGTGTCTTTACATCCTGTTGCATTCGCAATGCAAGCTGCTCTATTCTTTCCCTCACCTCAGTGAGTTCCAGATCCATCTTTGGATTTTTCTTCTGCTGATGATGGTTCTTCTTTCCACCGCATCCATGGAATTTAGTAGCCATCTTCCTATTCCTATCTTCCCTCCTGAAAAACTTGTTGCTATCACTCTGCAACCGTAAGTGCTTCCATCCTTTCGTACGGTCTTCCTAACTATCTATTCATAGTTGTGCACCTTGCAACAATCATCACAGAGATTCAACACTTTGTCTTCCTTTCCCTCTGGCTCCCTTTGCTTGCAATATATAGACAAAATCAAGCTCTGATATCACTTATGATGCAGACCCCCGACCCTTGGGCCAAGATCCACATAGGATCGATCTTCTTCGAATCCGTAGAATTGAAATAGTTCTTTCGGGCCCTCACTGGAACCCCACGAATCCAATCCACAGGTCCTTCGCAAAAACCCCACCTGCACAACATGCACTAGTAGTGATTCTTCACCTCCACATGACCACTAGATATGACCTTTGGCCAAGCCAAGAGTCACTTTCGCATTTCGCGACTCAACGATGCAAACGAGTCAAGTCTTTTGACTCTTCAAACCCCAAATTCTGAAATTTCTCCCTTAGATGAGATCGATGTCTATGAGCCTCCCTCGATCTAGAAATCTTGGCTATATCGAGATTTTAGTAACTGGGATTTTGAAATGTAGCGACCCCAAACAACTGGTCAATCCATTCCCCAAAATCCGATACGTGAGTTCTTGTACGAGATTCTTCGAATGCTTTTGGGGTTTCGCAACTCGGGGAATCGCGATGCAAGCGTTCCTTCTTTCCTTTTTGAATGCTCGGTCCGCAAAATGCCGAAATTTCTCTGCTGAGGGATCAATGACCCAAGTCCTTCTGGAACTGATGACCACAATCTAACTATATTGACGTCTCGAAATATTTCAAGATTTTTCCCAAAACCTTGACCACTCCTTTGACTTCCACCACACATATCCTCTGACTAATACTTGAGACCCACCTTTTGGCATTTCTCTATTCATGATTTTGGGAGTTGTGTTGACCATGCAACTCTACCTCTTGAGTCCTGAAACCTTGAAACACGATTGGGGCCCAACGACTATTGTCCCTCAACCTTTCAGGATTTTTTCCTTTCATTCTTTGGGATTTTGTGACTCACAAAAATCCACAACAAAGAGTTTCCTTACCTTCCAAAACTATGATTCCTGAATTCCTGAAGTCTCACCTCTGATGTGATCTATGGATGAGATCTTCCTCGATCCGATGAATCTATATCTTTCGGGATTTTGTGAACCAAGAGTTTGAAACTCTTGATTCCAAAATCACAGCCTCCTCTACTTCCTGAACCCTGAAATGCCGAAATGGGCTCGACGACGATTAGCCCCTGACAAAATCTCAGTTCATGTGACTGCTTCCTCCATGACCACATCTCTACTCCAAAGACACGTCGTGTTTCATGACTTCAGGGTTTTCAATGCAATGTGATTCGGCTCCTTGTCATCGGAATTACCGAAATGTCGAACCCCAGAATGTTGAAATGCCGAAATTCCACTCCAAAGAGGGATCAATGACTCTTGTTGCTTCTCATCCAATGGTCACTACTCCTCTCAAGCTTTGAGTATCGAAAGAAACTCCCCTTATCCTTCTCTCTGATCTGTGAGATCTAACGGCTCATGACATTTCTCACTTCTCCACGAAGCGTCTCCATTGTTCATTTCGGATCCTCTCCCATGCGACCTCCCAGAGGTTAAACTCCATGCACCTTCCTCTGGATCCGATGGATATCAGTACTTTGCACTAGATATGACTCTCCATATTTGTTTCTCTTCCTTGTGCACTTTCCTATGTGCGTCTAGACGTAGACTTCAGCGGTCCATATTTCGCCTCTCTAGCTGATCTAACGGTAGCTATGCTCTACCTTGATTATTCCCTTCTTCCTTTCCCTTGGAAGATTTCTTTCTCCAAAAGGCCTCAGCCTTTGTCTTTTTTGTGAAGCCTGTAAGCTTGGATCCCACCTTTATTCTAAGAGGCATTCCTCCTGCTGAGATTTATTTCTCTGAACCTCAAAGGTTCCTTCGAACTCTGCAACCTCTTGTAGGACCTTTTCATGAAATGGTGCTATCTCTTCTGATCTTATCTGTGGCTCTGACCTCAAAGTGTCTCTATCCCTTTCTCTCCTTGAAGGGATGTAAGTGCCCTCTGGCAACTTCCTGCTCAAGCACGCTTTGCTAAGCCTAAAGGGTGTTCAGTAACCGTGTGAGTATCTTTCTTGTGACACTTCTCCTTCTTCTCAGAACTCAGAATAGAGTTCTTTTGTGCACTCTATGCCCTTTCTCAATGCCCACCTGGTAGGGTCCTCCAAAATCCTCAGTTACTCTATCTTCTCACTAAGCTTGAAATAGAGTTCTCCTTAATGCAAACTGTGCATTTTCTCAGTGCCCTCCTGGCAGAGGCTTTACAGAATTCTTAACAATTCCACTTCTCCTCTCTGTGCTCTTCTCTACACAGTTTCTCCTTCAAGGTGTTCAACATAATTGAGGCTTCCTCCTTGAGTCAATGACTTTAGCTAGTGCGCTCTCCTGACACGTCTTTGTCTGAAATTCCACAGAATTCAGAAGTGCACTCATGTACTAGTTTTCAGAGATCACAGTACTCTGTCATGCACTCTTGCATGAAAGCACAAAGAATACAAACTTGAAATCAAAGAACTCTCAGATAGGAAAGTCTTTATATCCCTACAAATTCACATATAACATACATTTGCAACATATCATCTACATATACATACATTCAATCATGAACTCACAAACACATGAACAACATGTAGGAAAAACTGCTATGATTATATTAATATGAAATGCCTCTTTACAATGTGAGCTCAGACTGCAACAGAGTCACAACTTCCTCTCTTCTCCCTAACCTATTCTCTGTTCTACTCTTCCCAAACCAAAATCTAGATTCAAAGAAGATCCTTTTACAAAGAGGGGCTCCTCAAGCTCTTCCCTACATCTCACCAACTCTCATTAAATTCCATTCAATTACATTGAATGGTTGTCTAGTCCGAATCAGATCTAGATCTCAACCTTACAACCATTTAAGGAAAACTTTATCTAAATCCTATGCACATGCATGGCTTTTGGCTCTACTAGCCTTACAACATTTAATACAATTTTTCAAAATTTGAAAAATGAGAGGGCTATGCCTCTCTCCTTCCATTGAATGTGTGCTTAATGTGCTAGCTAGCTAGTGCGTAGATGGGTTGGAGTGATACTCTTGCATCACACTACTCGGGCTATTAATTAGAGTTACTTAAGCTAGTATTAGTTAAGCAGGGCACAGAGAGCGGGCGAATTAAAATACGTGTAATCGCTATCTAGGATTATGAAGAACGTACATAGGAAAAAAAACACCTTATAATTAAAAACATTGTACCTATGGGAAATGGTAACTAATTGGAAAAATGGTAACTAATGGTAACTATGCAGTTACTTGGAAAAACAAATGGTAACTATGGGATAATTGTTGCATGTATATTGTAACTTGGCCGCGAGGGACCAACCCTATGGCCAAGATGTCGGCATGCCGATGACTAGGCAACAGGGTTGGCCTCCCATGACCAAGTCATAGCTCGTAGACTATGACTTGGCAATGGGGGGGAAACCCTGTGGCCAAGCTAAGGGTGTGCCCATAGCTTGGGCACAGGGCTGGCCCCCCATGGGTAAGTCACAGCTCGTGGACTATGATTTGGCTGTGGAAGGCCAACCCTGTGGCCAATTCATTGGTGTGCCCATAGCTTGTCCATAGGGTTATCCCCACGCAACCAAGTCAGTCTACGGGCAGTGACTTGGACGCGGGGGCCAGCCCTGTGGCCAAGCCATGTGTATGCTAAACACGACAATGCCAAACACGTCTACCAAATTGACCATCAACACATCTGCCAACACGATAATGCCAAACACATCTGCCAACACGTTCGTCGACATGTCCGCACCAACACTTCCGTGCAAACACGTCCACACCAACACAACAATGTTGAATGCATCCATGCCTATCACAAACTCACTATCACAAATACAAGCTCACGACAGCGCCAAACACAAACTCAATATAACTCACTCACTCAAGAACCCACTCACACTCACCAAGAGCTCAAAAAACTGCAACAGTCAAAAGATGTAGTAAATATATAAACATGTTTTTGACCAAAAGAATATTTTGACCAAAAAGAGTTTACTGGATGAAAAAAAGGCCCGACTAAAATTCCACATGAAAATCGAGGGCATCGTCATGGTACCATTCGATTTGACTTTCAAAGGTTTGGCCGAAACATATTTTGGCCAAAAAAAAAAGCTCTGTCGGCCGAAAAAACATCTTTCGAAATTTTTGAGATCTAATTGTCACAAAAGTGTTATCCACCTCCATGAGTTTACCCATAACACACACACACACACACACACACACACACACACAGATATATAGATTGCAAGAGATCCAATAATATAACATAGATATATCATATGTACATAACAAGAGGTACATATATACAATAATACACAATTTCTATTAATGATTGAAATGTACAAAATATAGAAATATAGAGTGAAAGACTTGTTAGAATGGTGGCATATCATCTCTAAGAAGAGATGTGATGGATACTCCCAGTCACAATATGATGATTGTTATAATGAGGCTCCAAAGGCCTTTTTAACATAAACAAAATCCAAAACCCTAACCCCGAAAGACGAAAAGCCAACAGTTTTATGGACCCTGTTTTGGGTAGTTTGGTGTATCAACTTCTCGAGGGCATAACTTTGGCATACAATCTTCGTTTGGGGCGCACAATAACTCTTTGGAAAGAAATCCATGAAGAGCTTAATTTTGGGGGCTCCATCATAGCTGTTAGCACTAGAAGTCACACCTGGATTGAGACAGAGGTAATCCCAATACCCATCACAGTTTTATGTCACAGGTTGGTTGTAAAAAGGTCAAATGGGCACAGTCTCAAGTAAATATCGTCTTAACTCAGAAAACTAGACTAATATGCACAAGCAGATGAAGTCTCGATCTAACTTCATTCAGTAAGTTGTAGTAAAGGTGGGAAGGGGGACGAACTTGAGGAGAATAAAGAGGTCTTCTATGGACATATGGTGTTTTAGCAACCTAAGAAGGAAAAACTCAGAAGACAAGATCCTCTTGGTTCAGAGTTTTAAGGAACTAAATGAAACTATCACTGAACTAAAATCAAACTTACATCACAACTCAATAACAACAACCCGAATGGATCATCCATGCCCGAGTCATTCATTGTTAAAGGGAAAAGACAACATAAGAAACTGATTAAAACTAGTCATGATGCCACTGTGATCAAACCTACATCACAAAAACATAGCTACCCTCGACTGGATCATACATGCCCGTGTGTTCTAACACAACTATTATAGAGATATGAAAAGAAACTGAATTACATTAAACAATAAGTCTCAAATAATGATATGTAGCCAAAATAACCATAGCTTCATTAAAACTTCACAATACAGGAGCCTAGATCAACCATCGACCCTTAACAAAATATCAAAACTGAGTATTTATACTTAGAATAACTTGCTAGCACCAGGATTGTGACTTGTCTATAGCAATCAAAGCTTTGCATCTGTTTCTTCTTCTATCAGGTTGCACTTGCACTCCTCTGTCAGACGCAAGATCAGATTAGTATGGCTATGGCAAGGAAATCCGTCCACAGGGGTATCATGGGTTGACCACTCCAGAACCTCCATTCCTTCCATTTATGGATTGAGCTGAGGTTTCAAACACCTGATCAATTTACATAAACTGGTTTTTTCCTGGAGAGTGGTTGAGATGAAATGATTAGGGGATGACCACGTGCCTGCTCTCCAAGGCTCAGAATCTAGCCTCCTTTCCTCTGGCCCCTCCTCAATGTAACCCATGGCCATGACCCTATGATAATGACATCCTGACATTTTGCATTTCAGGGGTTTTCATATGGCTCACCTTCAGATTTATTGATATTAGAATCGACGAAATCACTTATTTGACCGATGGTCAGATCTTCTTCTCAATCAACAGCTACGATGCTTCCTCTGGACTCTGAAATAGTCCTTTATACGTGACTGGGGGTCGGATGGTTCTCCTAAACCTTACTTTTGCATGACCATGGTTCACGACCTAGTGCCTATCTCCAGAGGCATTTCGAGATTTTGCCTTTCGAGGATTCCTACATGCTAGATTTCAGAAATCCCATTCCCCAAAACTACGAAATATTTGATCAGGCTCCACATTCTACTTTGTTTTGGATGACCCATATTGATTTCGTGATTTTTCTCTTCACGATATTTTCTTGTGGCTCAAATCAAAACCTCCAAAACCCAGTTCTGCGACATTTTTTAATCCGTTGCCACCTATCCCTGCTGGATCGGACGGCTCCCACGAATCTCGGGTTTCAGGACATCATCATATCAACACATTAGTACATTGGCAATCAACATATCGAGACTTTTGCGTATTCCTCACTTAAATTCTCCCAAAGCTCATTTCCCTGAAAACTTGGATCAACTGACACTTGTCCCCTTCAGGATCAATGACTCATGTTGATTTCGGGTCTCGAGAGTTCAGATCCTAGATGAAAAACTTTAAGAACATTTAGAACTCCTGATTCCCATGATAATTTTCCACCGTTGATCTCTCCCAATGAGATCCATGGCCTAGATTTAATCTATGCTCGACCTTTGATTTCGGGCCCACTCTAGCGCTAACCTTCACACAAATTTGACCTTCTGAAAGAACGTGAGTTGTCGATCGATAATCCTGATTGGATATTTGTTGTTGAAAGGTTAAAACTGCCTTCTGCTTGATTTAAGTCCATACTGACCCACTCAAAGTGTTGCGCTTGTTCTTATGGCTGTGATTTCTATGAACAATTACCTAGAGGACTGACTGAGGGCTCGGGAAAAAAAATAGTGACAGAGGTAAAGAGAGAAGTGATCATATTAGAGAAAATAAGAATTATTAGGGCTGATATCTCTCAGGTAGGACAACACAGAACAAAAGGTTTCTCAAACGATCGAAGGAATATGTTGAGAGAACTACAAGTCAAAAGGGGAAAACTTAATAATGGATCTGCGAAAGGAGGATAGACAGGCAAAAATACAGACTTAGGTAGGAACCACAAACCCCTAAGGCTTTGACAAGTTTATGTGATAACATTTGGCTCCATAGGGGGTGGCATGCTCTCTGCGAGCTGCCAAGAACCAGTAGTTCTGGTGCCTTAGTTGTTGGGCTATGAAGTCTAGCTCAAAACTTTCACAGAAGAAAATAGGGAAATATGTACACTACTTTACCTAAAAACGAAAACAAACACATGGTCTCTAGAAAAGAGCCTATTTATGTACAATCCTAGGCCACCTAGATTGCTCGGTAATATAATTCTTCTCTTCATTTCAAATGGTCCACAAAAGGTAAGGGAAGTATGACAGTAGAACAAGAACATGATTTGGAACACCAACCATACCCCTAGGTGATGATAATATGAATAGCCTTGTAGGCTCTAGTGATTTTGGAAAACATAGTTCCATATACAATCCCAAGGGGTCACACAATTTATAATCTGGAAAGCTCAACTGGCAAGAAATTACCTCCTGCGCTTCCTGGTTTCTCACCCATCATTTGATGTTCTTAGAGTGTACACATGAGTAGAGGACTGATGCAGGTCATCTGATCCCAGGTGATACTTTCTCATTTGCAGGTTCAAGATAGGAGATAAACTGCACCTTTATCTCCTCCATTTCTCCCTTGTATTCTTCGGTAACATTTGCTAGCTAAGAGGAAGAAGTCTCTTCATGTATATCCATGGATAGCTCTTTCTCTCTATCATGATGATCTTGGTAGGAGCTTTTGCTTTCATAAGAAGATTGGTAGCCTATGCTTTCTACTCTTGAATACTCTTCAGGGGTAGGTGAGCGCATAATTCTTCTATCTTGCAAAGAGAAAAGAGAGATATCTTGATTCTTTTCTTCAACCATTTCTTCTTTTGAATCTAAGACAACGGGTGTACTAGGGGTGGAAAATAATGCATCCATAACTATGCCATCATCAGTGCTATCATCAATCACATCTGGAAGGATTTCTTCTTGGAAAATAGAGAGAGAAAAATTTTCATCCATATTTGAAAGATACTCACTTTCGTCCTCTCTTTCTCCCTCAATCAGATCTTTACCAGACTCATCACATGAGGAACACTCTATCATCTTCATAATGTGGAGTGCCAAGCTCTTACAACAGTCATCAAAAATAAGATGAGTCGGGTAAATCTTCCAGTAATACGAGTTAAAATCATCGTGAAAATCCTTCAAAGAATGGATACTAGTAGCAGGGAGAGATAGACACCATCCAAGAGCATCTTTCTCTAGTGAAAAAAATAACATATTGATTTAGACATCCTCATGAAAGAAGCCATGTTCAAGCATAAATGCATGAAATTTTAATAAGTGCTCATTGGGATGGTCATGCTTGCTTCCTCTGAATCTCGGAAAATAATCATCCCATTTGTTTATAGCCGGCACTGGATGTGGATAACCATATATGGCTAAGAAATTGAAAGGGGAAAACTTTTGAACTAGGATAGCTAAGAGATCTGGCTCCTCCTTTTATCCTTCATGGCTTTCCCCAAGATCAGTTTCATAATCACTATACTCAGGAACCATGGAAGAACTCTCCTTTTCATCGTCCTTGCTGGGATATCCATCAAAATTTGTTTGTTCTTGGTTGGTATCTGACATCACCTATTCATCATGAGCAGAGCTGCCAAAAATCTCTATTTCAAGGACCAGAATATCCTCTGCATATTATTCGTAAGAGCGGCAAGAAAAATCTTCCTCCAATCCCTCCATCCTTGCATAAAGATATTTTACCAGCTCCATCAACTCCTCCAAGGCATATCCTTCATTCTCACGTCTTCCATCCTTGTATCTTTCATCCTCAAAGTCTTAATTTGAAACAATCATACCTTGAACACAGTCTTTATATTCTTCACAACGATTATGACAAATTAACTTGAAAGAATAAAATTGTTGACATTGGCTATTGAAAGTTGCATGAAGCTCTCTCAGGGAGGGGATGCTAGCAGGGGGAAAGGATCCAAACCACTCACGAGCATCCTCGTCTAATGATAACATGAACATATTCATTAATACATCCTCATGATGTATCTCCCATTGATGCAAGAGTTCATGAAACTCACAAAGATTCTTGACAGAATTGTCATCTCTGTGTTTTCTAAATATAGGAAAATAATTACCCCATCCGTCCACAGTAGGGACAACATTAGGAAAACCAAGAAAAATTAAAAAATTAAAGGAAGAAAACCTTCGAGCTAGGATTTTATCCATTTCAAACCAGTGGAGTCACTAATCGATCCTTTAACCATGGAGTCACCAGGTGAATGATATGAAAAATGAGTTTGTCTAGACTTTGTCCACCATCAAATACCATCTTCGATTGTTGTGTTCTCCTACGGGATACTAGGTGTAGCTAGAAGTGGTCACACTGAAACAACATAGATGATACAGTGGAGTCACCACAATGGAGTTTCTAGGTGCAAGTTTCAATCTTCAAAAGGTTCTGAATTCTGATGCACCTTCAGAATCAGAAGTTTGTTGTCATTCTACCTAAGGAAAATATTCAATTTTGTCCCCAAAAATGGTGAAAAGAATGTTAGCACCGAAAGTCACCTCTGGATTGCGATAGAGGTAATCCTAATACCCATCATAGTTTTATGTCACAGGTCGGTTGTATAAAGGTCAAATGGGTGCAGTCTCAAGTAAATATCTTTTTAACTCAGAAAACTCGACTAATATGCACAAGCAGATGATGTCTCAATCTAACTTCAATTAGTAAGTTGTAGTAAAGGTGGGAAGGGGGAATAAATTAAGGAGAATGAAGAGGTCTGCTATGGAAATCTGGTCTTCTAGCAGCCTAAGGAGGAAAAACTCAGAAGACAAGATCCTCTTCGTTCAGATTTTTAAGGAACTAAATGAAATTATCACTGAACTGAAATCAAACATACATCATAATTCAATAACAACAACCCGACTAGATCATCCATGCTTGAGTCATTTAGTGTTGGAGGGAAAATAAAACACAAGAAACTAATTAAAGCTAGTCACAATGCCACTATGATCAAACCTACATCACAAAAACATAACTACCCTCAACTAGATCATCCATGCATGCATTTTCTAACATAGTTGTTAAAGAGACACGAAAAGAAACTTAATTACATTAAATAAGAAGTCTCAAATACAAATACGTAACCAGAAGAACCAAATATTCATTAAAACTTTACAATACGGGAGCTTATCTAAACCATCGACCCTTAACAAAATATCAAAACTAAGTATTTATACTCAGAACAACCTACCAACACTAGGAGTGTGACCTGGCTATAGAAATCAAAGCTTTGCAACTGTATCTTCTTCTATCAAGCTGCACTTGCACTCTTCTTTCAGACGAAAGATTAGATTGGTATGGCTCTGACAGGGAAATCCGTCAACAGGGGTACCACGGGCTAACCACTCCAGAACATCCATGCCTTCCATTTATGGATTGAGCTGAGGTTTCAACCACCTACTCAATTTACATTAACTTCTTTTCCCCAGAGAGTGGCCGAGAAAAAATGCTCAGGGGATGACCACGTGCCTGGTATCCAAGGCTTGAAAGATAGCCTCCTTTCCTCTTGCTCCTCCTCATTGTAAACCAAGGCCATGACCCTGTGCTAATGACATCCCTACATTTCGCATTTCGAGGGTTTTCATATGGCTCACCTTCAGATTTCCTAATATTAGAATCGACGAAATCTCTTATATGACCGACGGTTAGATCTTTTTCTCAATCAATGACTATGATGTTTCCTATGGACTTGGAAATAGTCCTCTATAAGCGACTGGGGGTCAGATTCTTCTCCTAAACCTTACTTTCGCATGACCACGAGCTGTGACCTAGCACCTATCTCCAAAGGCATTTCAACATTTCTCCTTTCGGGGATTCCTACATGCTAGACTTAAGAAATCCTAATCCATGAAACCGTGAAATATCTGATCAGGCGCCATGAGCTCCTCTGGTTTGGATGACCCAGATTTATTTCACGATTTAACGCTTCATGAAATTTTCTTGTGGCTCAAATCAAAACCCACGATACCCAATTTCATGACATTTCTTAATCCACTGCCACCTGTCCCCACTGGATCGAATGACTCCCATGAATCCCAAGTTTTGGGACTTCGACATATCAACACATCGACACATCAACATGTCAGGACTTCTGTGCATTCCTCACTTAAATTCTCTCGCTACTCATTTCCTCGAATACTTGGATCAACTGATACCTGTCCCCTTCAAGGTCAATGACTCATGTTGATTCGGGTCTTGGGAGTTCAGATCCTCGAAGAAAAACTTTAACAAAATTTTGAACTCTTGATTCCCATGATAATTTTCCACCATTGATCTCTCCCAATGAGATCCATGGCCCAGATTTAATCTATTCTCAACCTTTGATTTTGGGCCTGCTATGGCGATAACCTTCATGCAGCTTTGACCTTCCGAAAGAACGTGAGCCATCAATCGATATTATTGATTGGATCTTCATAGTTGAAAGGTTCAAACTGCCTTCTACTTGATTTAATTCCATACCAGACTGCTCTAAGTGTTGTTCTTGTTCTTATGGCTGTGGTTTCTGTGATGAATTACCTGGATGACTGACTGAGGGCTCGGGAAAACAAATGATCAGTGACAGAGGTAAAGATAGAAGTGATTAGCTTAGAGAAAATAGGAAATATTAGGGCCGAGATATCTCAGGTAGGACAACACAGAACAAAAGGTCACTCAAACGATCGAGGGTAGATGTAGAGCGAACTACAAGCCGAAAGGGAAAAATTTAAGAATGGATCTGCGAAAGGAGGATAGATAGGAAAAAATACAGACTTAGGTAGAAACCACAAACCCCTAAGGATTTGAAAAGTTTATGTGATAACAATAGCCTTTGGCTATGATTGAGGTTCCTGATTTAAAAAAATCATAATTTAGGCCCTCAAAATGGCCACAGAATTTAGGAACCGAAAATATACTAAAATTAGTAAGTTGCTAAAGAACTATTTTGTTCTAATTGGAATAGGTGGGTGGCCACTGATATCTACCTAGATCAATCCTTCCTACTTAAGAAGAAATGGTCTCATTTGCATTGATTTATGGGGAGAGAGGGGAAAGCGTTTGTTGAATTTGAATCATGATGAGTTGCCTTCCTTGCTGGAGAAGTTGCGTTTCTTATCTTGTTGAAGGTTGTCATGAACATGTTGTTGGCAGGGTTGAATTTGTTCAACCAACCTGTTGTGTCTTGGATTGACTAGGAAGTGTGTAGGCACCCTTGTATGTGAATAAAAAATATCTTATTTGTCTTCTGCAGTATGCTTCTGTTGAATATAAAGGTCTTAGGCCAAGGGTGTAGTGGTTGTAGTGTCCTTCTGTTCACCTTTTGAACAAATTGTGAAGAGGATGAATTTTGCAGTATAAGAGATTACCTTGTGGCACTGTTTTGGTGGGACAATAGTCAGAACTACCTCTGGTATCTTGTAGAGATGAACTCCCATAGTAATAATAAAACTACAAGGTTGAGACTCATAAATAGCATGATGTTTCCACATATATGGTTGGACCAAAAAAACATCACAAACATTGAGTGGGGAAACATCACATAATACCTCATACTTGAAGGCCTAGATGTCATATGAAAATCAATACTATTGATTGACACATCCATCTCATCCATGGCGAAGCCACCTGATGTTGTATGGTTGTGGGTGTGGTGTTGTTGAAAATACCAACTGTCTGATGACCTCTAATGAGATGAGGCTCTTCTGGCTTTCACTATCAACAATAAAATGCATTGGGATCCTCTTCACCCACATTTTTGAATGAAAAAGGAGCTCCCCCTCTTCGGGATATACTAGTTATTCTGGTTGAATTGATCCAGTCATGATAGTAGCAATGGGGTCTACATCGATGATATATCTTCTCCCATTATTTTCTGAATCAGATTCCGAATCTGGGTTCAAATATTTTTCTTTGATCTCATCCACCAATGAATGTTTTGATCGACATTCATCGGTGTTGTGCTAGGGGATTTTATGGAAATAAAACCATTTTCCAGTGTCTTTCTTCATTTTTCTGTGACCCTTCTTTCCCTATGGCTTAGACTAGTTTTCAGGAGGATGTTTGTTAGGGTCGTCTTTATCATACTTTGGTTGTTGCGGATTTTCAAAAATGAACTCTCATTTGTTGTTGTGCCTAAATTTCTTCTTAATTTTGATAGCATATTGATAGGAAACTCCCAGTGATGAGATGTCTAGGAAATCCATTTCGGTTTGGATGTACCTATGGAGAGCCCCATGCTATTTTAGAACTAGTTGCTACTCAGAGTCTTTGATACCCATCTTGGTGAGCAAGGTATGGAAAGTATATTTGAACTCTGACACTATTTGGCCTCTCTCTTGTCATAGTGTGGTCCATCTTATGTACTGGTCTTCATAGTTACCATTAGGGTAATATTTTTCCTTGACCACATCCACAAAAAAATCCCAAGTGGGCTCGACCCCAAATATTCCAGACTCCTTTGTGGAAATTTTCTCCCAGTAAGTTTCCCACCAATGTTTGACATGGGGGGGAGCCTTAAGGAGTTCTAAGTTGATCTTTTTCCTTTCGGAAAAATTGTAAATAGAGAAATTACCTTCTAGTATATTTAACCATTTTTCTAGGGCATCCACATCTATCTAACCTTCAAATATGGGAATATCAAAATTAACTTGTACCTTCAAAGGAAATGTTCTTCAAAATTGGTCACTTGATGAATACATGCCTACTATTATCGGTAGGCATTCGAGGATGTGGTAAAAATTCTCCATCATTTCGTCCTTCTGTCGTGTGAGAGCTTTCTCAAGCAACAAATTAATATAATCTTCTGCTCCTTCGCTTTTATTTTCTTCATCCATGGAGGGTTTATTTTGCGTGCGAGAGGGATTTTTCTGAAGAGAGACAAAATCAAAACCCAACTTGCTATACTCGTACCTCATCAAGGACATTCACTAAAAACTGATCAAGAGCAACTTGCTCTGATACCACTGATCCAGATTATTTTCGACACAAAATGAGAGCGAATATATAATAAAAAAATATATGAAGATATTGCAATAGATCCAATAATGTAATAAAGATATATCAAATATACATAACAATAGGTCTAAATATACAATAATACACAATTTCTATTAATGAGTGAAATGTACAAACCTGTAGAAATACAGAGTGAAAGATTCCCTGGAATGGTGGCAACTAATCTCTGAGAAGAGATGTGATGACTAATCACATTTGCAAGAAGATTTTTGTTATAATGAGGCTCCAAAGAAACTTTTAACATAAAGAAAATCCAAAACCCTAACCCTGGAAGATGAAAATCCAACTGTTTTGTGGACCTCGTTTTGGGTAGTTTGGTGTATCAACTTCCCGGGGGTGTATCTTTGGCATACAATATCCATTATGGGCACACAATAGCTCTTTGGAAAATAGAACAAATACATTGACTATGAAAACTTCTATAGACATAAACTACTGATATATGTTCCATGCAAAGAAAGTGAAGACACATTAAAACATAACTTGGTTACATGGAAAGCTACATATACTTTCTATGAGAGTACAATACAAACCAATGAGGCTAAATTTACATATAACATCAACCCAACATTGGGAAATTTAGAAGATGAAATTGAGCAACTAGATAACTGTATGAATATTGATAATATAGTAATAGAACACTAAACAACTAGAGTTCAATGAAAAAAGTAATTTATTTTTTACTGGTGAAATTGGCAACTAGTCAGGCATGTACTCACATGACACATGGTCATGTTATCTAACTGCTACCACTACAACCTCTAGGTGTTCCCATGATGCCCCATATGTGACACACAAAGTAATATAGGGTTTTGAACTAGTGACTCCACATAACATAATGTCTTAATAGTACACTCCATCATCAACTTCGCTACACCCCAATGGATCATTAAAAAGAGTATGATTTTGTAGGCAGACTTGCAATTTCCTCAAGAATACAATATGAAAAAAAGTATTAATATCGGTTTTCAAGTCACAAATCATCCATTTCTTCTTGAAAACAAAGAATATTATAGAATTAGAAGGTTAATCAATAGAGAGTAACAAGCAATTGTCAAGGATATTGCATTTAAGACACATAAGGACGAACACACACATGTGAACTTGTTCCTTACAAGGCGGTAGGAACAAGCAAGAAATTTACAGCGAAATAATTATTCCAAATTCCTATATGAATCTATAATACATGCACTACAAATTACTCTTTGAAACTAAAGAAACATATACTTCTAATCTCACATAGTAGACATAAATAATCTCACTTAGTGTATATATATACCTTCATGTTATATATATATATATTATATATATATATATATATATATATATATATATATATATACACAAATTACCCTTGCAAACTAAAAAAAACACATACTTTTAATCTCACATAATAGACATAAATAATCTCACTTAGTGTATATCACATGAAAGTATGATTCTTTCATTATATTTTGGATGTAATGATTCTTTCATTATATTTTGGATGTATATTTCTCATTCTATAAACAAGTGAGGTAGCAAATGAATTATTTCAATCATGGAGACAATTTATCAAAAATTATACATGATTTTCTAGTTGCTTTTTTAACTAACTATTTTCCATCCCTATACAACTATAAATGTTGAAGACGATGACTTCCAATATTATTCTCATAAGAATGGAAAGTTCGATCAAAATTATGGGAGTGTTCGGAGATTCTACCATGAATTATGTTTCAAATTCAAATGATCAATTATGGTGACAAAAAAAAAGGTAAATTTATATGTTTGAATCAATATTCTTACAAACTTGAATATTTTTAATTAAAATTATAAATCATAAGCACATACCTTTATCGTTCTATAGGACATGGAGATACAGCCAAGAAACCTTATAAAAAATGACATAGATAAAAAAATAAATAGATAGCTCCATGAGAAAACATGTAACAAATAAGTAATCCAATGAAGCATGGAATGTAGAGGAGGTCCCACTAGCTTTAGTAGTTGATTGTCAATCCACTTTTTGAAAATCATTGATAGGTAAGAAACATAATGATTATTTGTAAGTACTTTGAAATATGTGTAAAATGTGTTATGTAATATATTGTAAGTGTCGACCAAGTCAATTATTTTAAATACAAATTGAAATTGTATGAGTGATGACCACAAGCATTAAATTCTTGTAATTATGTGTTTGAAAAATCCAACATAGAATTTGGTTAATCAAAAGTGGAAGTGATAGGATGGATTTATTTAGTAAATTAAAAGGAGGAAAGAAGAAAGATATTGAAAAAAAAATAATCTTTTTTATTTGTTTATAAATGCATTATTGATAATAAAGGTAAATACATCAAAAACTAAAAATAATCTTTTTTATTTGTTTATAAATGCATTATAGATAATAAAGGTAAATACATCAAAAACTTGTAGACATTGTTAGATGAATTTGCAGATAAAATTTCTAAGAAAAACACATGAATGTTTATTTTGGAGAAAGTAAATACATCGAAAACTTGTAGACATTGTTAGATGAATTTGGAGATAATATTTCTAAGAAAAATACATGAATGTTTATTATGAATGTTTATTTTGGAGGTTGATGAAGTACAAGGGAATTCATTTAAAGATTGCATTGTGTAAAAACCTCACAATATATTCTCTAAATACAATAATAATATGATACTTAGACTTTCATACTATGTCATTAAAATAGATCCAACATATGACCTTACAAACTTTATTATCTCTTTCATGATTGAAAGAATTGTCTAATGGAATTCAAACACCATATAATTACATATTCATGAGGAATAAATTATCTTTTTTAGATATATTTCTAGTTATGGTTTTTTATGCATTCTGAATATCAACTCAAAAGAAATTATTGGTATTGGGAGTAGAAATATTATTGTTTGAAGTCTAACTAGTTACTGAAAAAACACTAACTAACCTACAACCAATTTGATTTTTTGCATGAATATTATCACTATTATGCATGGATGGTTAGTCTTGATATTATACATATTGAATGAGAGCATTTTGACACAGCTTTATGATTTGCTTATTTAGATTTGGGTGAAATAAAAAAATCATGAGTGAATTTGAATGGTTGAAAGAGAAAAAATTCTTATTTATTTGAGTTCTCGAATAATGTATATATACACTTTACCTTAGTGAATGCATGCATATATTATTGGAGTACTACATATTTACAAGAAATTATTTAAAGATATATTATCTAATATGGAGATAGATATGAAAAATCAAACATATTGTTTATAAATGAAGATTAATACAATTTAAATACAATACTGAGAAGACAAGTTTGAAAATGATATGGAATTTAATGGTTCAAGTGAAAGAAATAGATTGAAAATGCTATCAAGTTGGAATTTTAATGGTTCAAATAAAAGAGATAGAAATATAAAGACAATGTTTTGTTTATTATTGAATCATCTACAACCTCATACAAACATGAGGGATTGGTTAAAAACATTCAAATTCACAGGACACCAATGAGGAGAATTATTTTATATTGAGATTAAGTTGGATATTTAATGGTTCATTTAAAAGAGATATAGAAACATTTTTGTGTAATTTGATTACAATTGTATTTGTTTTAGTAATTGGTTATTAGAAAAAAATATGAATGGAACTATGTAAGTGGTGATGTTTTCAAAAAATTGCATATCATATTGGTAATAACTATACTCATAAAAAAATTGACATATCAGATTTTGTGTTGTATTTCATTGCTGGTAGATACAATATTATTAAATAAATAGTTAATTATATTCTATGTGAATGGAGTATTGTTACATGCAATTCATAAAATATCATTACAAAACAAATCATTGCAAGATATCCAAAATTATCTGAATAGTTCATTGGTACTTTTATGGACATCTACTCAACAAAAGAATGCCAGTGATTTTTTTCTATTTTTATTTGACAAAACTTGATTGAAAATAGCACAATTTAAAATCATACTAACAAAAGATGATTGTGACACCTTGCCAAGAAAGGGTTATGTTGGCATTGAGAATCCATATGGATATCTCAGTCTTTTAAATAAATTTTGGGAGATCTTCAAGGGTGCCTATGATGTTAGAAACATAGTGATCGCAGATGGTTCAAATGAAAAAAAAAATTGTAATGAAAAAGTGGACTATGTAATTACAAAATGCTACAATTGTAACGATTTGAATGATATATACTTCTTATAGTGATTGTGGCCTTGGTTGCTACACCTAATTGGTGTTGGTAATATTAGATATGTTGTAAAAAACATGAAGCTAATAGTTTATATTTGTGACAATGTTTTTATGTTAATAAGGTCTTTTATGATTGATGAGATTTATGTGGTGAGGACTATTTTCAGGCGTGTATGGAGACACCACATATTGTCAATAGATTGTCGACGTTTCGGATCCATATCAAGATCCATCAACACGACAAGAAGCATGGGTTTTAATTGGAGAGAAGAGTTGGTTATAAATGCTAATACTAAGATTGTGGGGAGAATTATGTGTCAACTGGATTTTTTTGGTGAGGATCTTATATTAGGTTTAATCTAGGTTAATTTCAGGTTTTTTTCTAAAAAATGTTTGAAATTTTATTAATTTTTTTAATTAAATCAATTAATTGAATGGTGTATGAGTAAGTATGAGATCTATTAATTTTTTAATAGATAAAGTTTTATGGGGTTAGAATAGTGTTTAAGGTTTTTGTTGGTGCTAATAATATATTAAGGTTACATTTTTTTATTAATGGTGTTAATTAGGTAATAAAGTTTAATATTAAATAAAAATAATTTTAAAGGAAGGTCGGTTTGAGAGTTACTTTATGTGTTGTTTTCCTTATTGTTATGGATAAAGGGGAACCAATTATCATTTAATTCTAGGCCTTTGTCTCTGTTTAGGTTGCTTGGGGGTTTGTGGATTTCAATTGCTTCTCTAATTCGTCATTTAAAGCAGTGTTCTTCTTTGGCTAAAATTTTGGTGTCTTCTAGGTGAACATGGTGTTTTGTTTTAAGGTAGTGTTTTGCCAACGTGAAGGTGCGAATGTGTTCATTCTTTATGTCAGCTCCATGTACTTTAATCATAATATGTGAGATCGGAAGAGCGTCGTGTAGGGAAAGAGTGTAGATTTTTTTATTAATGGTGTTAATTAGGTAATAAAGTTTAATATTAAATAAAAATAATTTTAAAGGAAGGTCGGTTTGAGAGTTACTTTATGTGTTGTTTTCCTTATTGTTATGGATAAAGGGGAACCAATTATCATTTAATTCTAGGCCTTTGTCTCTATTTAGGTTGCTTCGGGGTTTGTGGATTTCAATTGCTTCTCTAATTCGTCATTTAAAGCAGTGTTCTTCTTTTTCTAGGTGAACATGGTGTTTTGTTTTAAGGTAGTGTTTTGCCAACGTGAAGGTGCGAATGTGTTCATTCTTTATGTCAGCTCCATGTTCTTTAATCATAATATGGAAGGAACAACCAGTTTCACCAATGTAGCATTCCTTGCAGGAGCATTCTATTTTGTAAATTCCTTTACCTTTGTGAGGGTCAAGTTTGTCTTTAATGGATCTCATACTTTGTTTGATGGTTTATTGTGGTTTGAAGGAGGTCTTGATATCTTTTTTTCTAAGGACTTTCACAATCTTATCGGTTACTCCTTGGATCTACGGTAAGTAGGAATTTCTATTGGGGTTCTCATTTTGTAGGGAGTTAGGGTTTTTGCTAGTTTTTTCTAGGGATTTATTTATTGCGTTCGTATTATCTTTATGTTTATAACCTATGTTTTTAAATACATCTGAGAGGTGATATTTTTCTTGTTCTAGGTGTGTTTCATCAGAAATTCTTCTGGATCTTGTGGCTAAAGTTTTTAGGACACCTAGTTTCTAGTTGGTAGGGTGATGGGATTTTGCGTGGAGACAGTTTTTTGTGTGGGTATTTTTTCTATAGACCACATGTCCTAAATTAGCATCAATTTTTAAATTGATTAGAATGTCTAGAAAGGGGATATGTAACATCCCACTCTTGCGTGCACTGAGTGAACTTATTCTTTGAGGACACTTTCTTGCAAGTGATCCGGATTATTATACTATTGGTCATTTGATTATCATTATGAGGCATTTTTTTTTGAGGCATAAGATATTTATACCATGTTTCTCAAAGAAACCACAAGCTAGGGTTTGGACAATTGCGATCATTGCAGAGAGAAGTATGAGCACCAAAGGAGGGTGTAAGGGGACCCACTCATACAAAGAGATAGTGGTAGAGAGAGGGAAAGGGCCAAGGGGAGGAGTATTTGAGGCACCAATGACATGCACCTCAGGATCAGACCCTGGAATAGGTTAGGAAATAAACAAGGGGAATAGTGAATGTAGGGAAGAGGAAGCAAGAGAAACTCGAAACGAGTTGCAATACATAATGAAGACCAACCGGACGAAAGGGCATAACCCATGAAAACCCAAAGCAACACTGATACCCAAGGTGGTATTGGAGGATCTATAGACACAACTCTATAGAGATCAGATGAAGGCACATGCACTAATCTACAAATTTATGGGATTATGGCCCACATAGAAAGCATTGTGCAATTGGATCAAATATCACTGGAAGCCAAATGGGGAAGTGTAGCTCCACCTAGGCTTGAAAGTTTTCTTCATAGTGGTATTCATAAACCTAGAGGACAGATACAGAGTATTTTAAGGAGGGCCATACTTCCATAAATAAATAGGGCTATACATGCAGCCATGGAAAGAGAATTTCTCCCCAGAAAAAGAGACCTTCAAAAAGGTATCGGTCTAGTTGAGACTCTACTCCCTACCCTTAAACTAATAGCTACCCTTCACTTTCAAAATGATAGGGAATAAATTGGGGAAATTTATAAAGACTGCAGAAGCAACCCTAAAAGGGAGATACACATCCTACATAAGAATATGCATAGAGATGGATGTGTCAGGAGCACTCCCAGAAGCGATATGCCTCGAATTCAGGGACAAGGAATGGATCCAAAACATCGATTATGAGAAAATCCCCTTTTGATGTAGAATATTCCATGAACATGTCCACTTGATTAGGGAAATCCCTCTTAATAAAAGGAAAGAAAAGAAAAATTCCAAACCATAGAAGGATGAGGATGGATTTGTTAAACCAAACCCCAGGCAGGAAATAACCCAGGAGTCCGATTGAGTTCAGAAGGAAGGGATAAAATGAGTCAAGGGGCAGAGGCCAAGAAGGATATGGTAAAATCTCAAGAACTGGAAGAACAAACACCAAATGAGCCCACCGATCGACCTAACAACAAGAAGGAATAAGGAAGCTACGTAACTCTTATGGAAGGAGAAATCAGAGATGACAACACCCCCATGCAAGATGCAGAGGGAGAGGTGGAAATGACACCTAGTGAAGTAGGCACAGAAGATACAGAACTTAGAGACTTGGTGGAAAGGGAAGGGATAGACCTCACAAACATACTGGAGCAATGGAAAATATAGGGAGTGGACAATGTACCAATAGAGCAACTAGACTGCATCTAGTACCTGTTCCTCCTAAGGGAGGAAGCCAAAGCTAGAGGCCAAAAGTGAGCACATGGGGATATTGGACATTTAGGAGTCAAAGCTAATGAGGTACAACCACAACTCTCACCCAAACAGTCACAAAGAAAGAAAGGCAGGAAATCCAATAGTGTATCCCTGCAGGAGCTTGGAGCGCTACT
>CBVK0100020209.1:0-41169 GCA_900067695.1 Picea abies
GGAGGTTGCCCCCTCGAAGAGGCTTATTATCTAAAATTATCTCTTTTCAAGGTGTTGAGTACTTTTCCTGAGGTTTTTCTATGCTATATTTATGTTTGGTTCTAATGGATTCAATATTTTCTAGATCTACTACTATACCTTCTTTTGAAATAATATGACCCAAATAATTGATTTATTCTTGGTAAAAAGAACACTTACTAATATTGGAATAAATTTGATGTTCCCTCATCATTTGTAACACCAACCTCAAATGTCATTCACGCTCTTCCTTGAATTTATAATAAATAAATATGGCATACAAGAACACAATGACAAGCTTATCTAGATAATTTATGAATATTCTATTCATTAAGCACATAAAAACTAGTGCATTGGTCAGCCCGAATGGCACAACTACAAACTCATAATGTCCATACATGGTTTTGAAGGTTGTATTATTGATGTCTTCTTCTTTGATTCTTACTTGATGGTATCTAAATCTCAAGTCTATCTTTGAAAATATCTTTTCTCCTCTTAGGTGATCAAAGAGGTCATCAATTCTGGGTAGAGGCTATTTTTTCTTCATAGCGGCTTTATTTATTTGTCTAAAGTATATACACAGCCTCAATTTTCCATCCTTATTTTTGACAAAGAGTATTGGTGTTACCCAAGGCAAAACACTTGGACTTTTGTACCCTTTCTTCAATAACTCTTCCAACTACATTTATAATTCTTTCAATTCAGGTGCACTCATTCTGTAAGTTTTTTTTTATTCTGGAGAAGCTCCTGTTACTAAATCAATAGATAAATATATCTCCCTCTTTGGTGGATATCTTGGTATTTCTTGGAATACATCATTAAAATCTTGCAATACTGGAAAATATTCAAGGCTTGTCCCTTTTCTCTTTTTTACTCTTCCACGTGAGCTACATACAATTGACATCCTTTCCTAAAACATTTCTTCAGCTGGAAGGATGAAATATCCGTTATAGAAATGGGTCTTGGAATTCCTTTCACAACGATTTGTTCTCCTTCTTCATCAAGACATGCAAAGGTATTGTTATGAAAATTTAGGGCGACATGGTATTGGTCCTACCAATCCATTCCAATTAGGATGTCATAAGATCCTAATGGGATGATATTCATATGAGCAACTGTATTTACTCCATTAATATTTATTGGACAACTTCTGACAACCTCATTGATCCTTCTTTTGGTTCCAGTGGCTAGTTGAACCAAACTTGACTTTCCTAGCTTACTTTTCTCCAAATTTAATCTATCCACTAGTTTAGGATCAATGTACAAATGACTTTCTCCTGAATCAATTAAAATAACAACATGATGATTTATGAACTTACCTTCCACTTTGATCATATTAGATTGGTACTCTGGTTGTCGATCTTATAAGGCTTCATATATCTTTCCCATGTCCTCCATTGTTGTAGCCTCTTGGATGTTGTGCATGGTCTTTTATTTATCTCCTCTATGAGGGAAATCCTTGTATAGGTGATTCTCCTTGCACCCCCAACAATGTATTGGTGGTCTTCCTCTTTTTCCCAAGGAATCCTATTTCTTGGATTCATCCTTAGCAGACTAATCTTGTTGATTTTTATTAGGGTTGTTTCTATTGAAAGGAGGTTTGAACCCCTTCCTCCTTTGATCATATTTCTTCTTATTCTAATCCTTACAATCTTTCTGCATGGATTCTCTGCCCTTTCCTTTCTCATACATGTACTTATCCTTCCTAATGGTCTCATTCAATGTCCTGGGCTCATCATATTGAATATTCTCTTTATAAAAGGATGGAAATCCACTTAAAAAACCATGTCTTCACTTTTTCATCTTTCATAAATCCTACATACTTCAGAAATCCCAAGAACCTCTTATCATATTATGGCATGTCCATGCTTCCCAACCTTATCTCAAATAAATCTTGCATCTTCTTGTCATAGAAGTTCTCTGAAAGGTACTCCTTCTGAAAATATTTCTTGAACTTATTCCAAGTGATCATGCTCTCATTAATGTGATCAACTTGTTTCAGCTGATACCACCACATAGCAACTTTCCCATGTAAATACCTCCCAAGTCCAAGAATCCATGCCTCAGCACCATATTCCCTTTCTCTTTCACCATCAAAGGATGGTGGCTTAATCTTCCTCAACTCTCCTTGCAAACTATCCAATTGATTCCATATTCTTTGGTTCCTAACATGATAAATTTGTTGACTTCTTATGGAGTCTTCAGATGCATAAAATTTCCTTTTTTATTAAGGTGGTGAGTGATGTCTATGCGTTTTGCTGACACTTCTTGAATGAGAAACTCTTCTGTAGTTACCTCTTCTTTCATTATATATTTCTTCTTCCTCCTGCTTTAAGTATGATCCATTCCATGATTTCCTATGCAACTAATTTAGGCTTTGCATTACTTGAGAATTTATCTCATTTTGTTCTCTCATCAACCTCTCATTGTATTCTTTGTAACTTTGCACTTCTATTTTCAGGCTTCACAGTCTCTATTAAGGTTTCTTTTTTCCCTCTGCTCCTGTGCCCATTTGATTTTGTCTTTGCAGTACCAACACTGATATTTTGACCCTTGTCTTCTTTATCATGACTGAAGGCTTCCTCTTCTTGATCTATTTCTTGAATATGCATTTATATCTTGAACCGATATTGTTATACTCCCTAATTCTACAAAATGTGCAAGAAACCATTTTGTTAGAATTATGCATATTATAAAATCTTTTCAAACAATGCTACAAGTCCTTTTTCTACTCAATTCATGAACACATATATCATCATTCTCCAAATTAAAACAATTCAATGTTAATCTCCTCTAAATCATCTTTCTAATGACTATTCCCATGCCCTAATCTGATCTCTGAGATAAAATTTATGGCTTCCTAAAAAATTCCCTTTCACCCTTTTTTTCCAAACAATATCTTGTAGCGGCAATGGAATGGTTGTGTGCTAATCTTGTCAAATTATTCCATGGGCCCTTTAAGCCCTTTAAAATTGTACATAATTTAAATTTTTCACAAGCGCTTCCTTCAATCCACTTTCCTTGTGACCTTGGGCTTGATACCACGGGCTTATCCACTCTAGGAAATGTTCCTTTAGCTCTTTTCTCTTTATTCATCTACACAGGATGTCGTTCGAAAATGTCCTCGTGCTTGTTTACTTTTAGTCCCTTCACACCTATAATCAACCCCTTTACCTTATCATGAGACCGGTATAGGAACCAGGTCTTCCGAATTTCAAAATTCATGCATTATTCTGGAGTAATACTTCTCAAAGTACACTTCGTCAAAGTACTTATATTACCTCCACTAGTCGATCGGACGATTGAGATTTAATCTCCCATTGACTAGAAAATCCCAACTCATCTGGAGGCTTCAACAAAATCAACTATCATGACTTAGTCAAGTGCTGAGATGAACGATCCTTATTTATTTCAAGACTTTGACACTCCGAGACTCTAGGATATTACAAATCTCAAGTTACTCAACTCCCCTGGATTTATACCTATCGAAGTGGTCATAAAGTGACGATGATCGCTTGATGTCAGTTAACACATCTTCTTATACTATCCTTCCACTTCTTGATCTAACGGTTGAGAAAATTCCTAAAGGGATATTAGATTGATGATCTATGTGATTTTTTTACTCTGAGACTCTGGTATATTGTGTCGTACCTTGTCCTTCCTCTTTACTCGATCACAAGGTCGATAATTCACCCAAAGTTCCTCCTTAATATGATAGTTGGATAGATTTTGGGCTTCAAGGATTTCACCCATTCTAACTCATTATCCCTGGAACAGTCAACATAGAAGGACCACATAACTCATCAACCCAGTTGAATGGATGGGGTTTTAATGGTTTGATTTGATGGCTCTGGTTATACCCAAAATTTCTCAACTAGATATGACAACTCTCGTTTATCTGCCTTCTCTCGAAGCTTTATTGACCTGAGATCAATGTCCTTCAGAGATTTGAATGGTTCAATCTGATGGCTCTGGTTATACCCAAAATTTCTCAACTAGATATGACAACTCTCGTTTATCTGCCTTCTCTCGAAGCTTTATTGACCTGAGATCAATGTCCTTCAGAGATTTGATTCCTCTCAGAATCCTTTGGATTTAAATTTTGATTCCAACTAGACCATGATCATTGATCTGTGCCTTCAGTTAGCGATCAATGATTTTCATATCTCTCTACTGTAACATAGTTTCCTCGCAATGATAAAGGTGTTTCTACAATTTCTCTATTGGGAATTTGATCCCAATAGCACTTCCTTAGGGTGCTCCTTTTATCGATATTTCCTTCGACCTTTCTAAATGTCTTAATGGTGTGCACTCTGATTCCATGCAACCTAATACACTACGTCTCTTGAGATTTAGAATCTCAAAGACATATTCTTTGTTAATGACAATACTATAATACCATGTCCAATAGTTCCAGCCCATACGAGTCTATTATTTCAACCAAAATCTTTGATACCAATCTGTAACATACCTAGCCAGCTTCGGGCAAGAATGCTACCTCAAAAACTCTATTTGAAACTAATTTCAAATTTCTAATACCATTTAATTATTAAAGAATCATGAAAGAAACATTATAAAAACACATGCAATAATAAAGATTCATGTTGCAGTATAAAGAATGCTTAAACATGACATGCATAGAAATAACCAACAATCAGGCACATCAAATATACACATCTCCAAGATATTAATTAATACACAATGGAAATAAATATACAGCATAAAAACACATGACAAAGAGAACTTATATTTAACAAAATGGTTCACCAACTGGTTGTAGACCAACGAAGTTCCACCCATCCATAAACATTAATGTTCCAAGTCTCAACAATAGGTCACCCCTAATTCAAGGCTATGAGTCCACAAGGAAAGTTCTAGGGTGTTACTCAGCTTCCCAAAAAAATCATCACTCAAGCTCTCACTGGTTTCTCAACATACAAAAATCCAAAGTACACCATCTCTCTTCTCTCCAGCCTACATAACCCAAGAGAATGAACACCCTTCTCTGCCATGAATTTCCTCTGATTTCCCACCTGCTTCTAGATCTCTAGTGCATCTGGTCAAGAATATCCATGTTGGGACTCTTAGGACTTGCATCTACTTTATGTCCATAATTATGGCAGTTGTAACATTCTGGTTCACTGAATAATAGATCATAACGATTGTTATGCTCATAACTGTTGTTGTGTTTCACATGTTTCATCACATGATTTATAGTATGTGATTGTTTGTTGCTTGGTTGTCTCAATCTTTGTGGTGGTAGATAATTATTCCTTGAAAAACTTGATTGCTCATATCTAAATCTTAAAGAACAGTTTATAGCTTTGTGACCAAAATTAGAGCAGTAAAAACAATAACCATAGAAAAAACCTTTGTACCTTGAAAAAGTCTGTCTTCTTTGAGGAGGTCGATTTCTTTCATGCTGGTAATCTCTGTGATCTACATATTCAATTCTAGTACTTTTTCTTTCATTCCTTCTTGGTGGCTAATTTTCTTTCTTTGTTTCTGCAGAGTGACTGTTGTCAATGTTTGAGGATTTGACAAACTTGATAGGTTCTGTATTACTTGGATGATCACTACTTGATCCTTCTTCATACCCCAATCTAGCTTTCAACTTTGGGTTTCTTTGCTGATTTAGAATGGAGGTTAATCCTTCTGAGGCTTCAATACTTGGTAGATTTTGGTGATACAATCCCTTAAACTTCTCCATTTCTTTTTTGGTTTTTACTATCTCTTCTTCTAAGGCTTCACACCTCACTTTTTTCTCTAACAACTGTTTTTTCAGTATGTCTTCTATTTTCTTTGCCTCTTCTATTTCCACTTTCAGTAGGGCAAAGTCTTCATCAGGTTGTTTACTGTCTTTTTCAAACTGTATCAGCAATTTTTTTTTTCTTTCTGTTCTTAATTTTGAGTCTGTCAATCTCTTCCAATGCACTAATCAGTTCTCCTTCCATATCAACCACAACTTCTTCATCATTATCATCACTTCTTGTGCTTTTATTATCATAATCCTCTTTGGCCATGAGCATGAAGTCATTTACCTTATCTTCATAGGAAGAGTCACTATCGGTGTCTTCTGAGGAATTGTCATTATTTGCACACAAACTTTTCTTCGTACTATATTTCTTGAATTTGTCCTTATTTTCATCGTCAAAGTTCTGGTCCTTTTTCCGATGGGGACACTTAGATGCAAAATGACCTATCTTACCACAGTTAAAGCATTTGAAGGGCAACTTGCCTTGATATTTTCCTGATCCTTTCTTTAACCTTCTCACAAATTTTGCCTCAATATCATCTAATTTTAAATCAGTATCCTTGTCTGCTTTAAATGATGCTTCTCTAGTAATGGATTTATCTTTGATAATTCTCATTTCATATGCAGTTAAATTTCCTAGAAGTTGATCAAAGGACAAAGTTTTAAGATCATTTAGTTCTTCTATTGCAGAGACTTTTGGATTAAATTTATCAAGTAGAGATCTTAAAATCTTATGAACTAAGAATGATTCTTCAAACTTCTCACCAAGACCCTTCATGGAATTCACAAGTTCTTCAACTCTAAAAAAATACTTGCTAACTGTTTCATCTTCATTCATATTTAGTTGTTCAAACTTCAACCTAAATGTTTGAAGTTTGGCATCTTTTAATTTCCCATTTCCCTCATAGTTGCTAATAATTGTATCCCACATTTCTTTGGCAGTTTGAAGATGCATCACCTTTACAAACTCAGCTTCTGCAAGTCCATTCAAGATAGCATTCATTCCCTTAGAATTAAATCTAAATTCTAACTTATCATCCTTGGAATCTAGCACAACAGGCTTTATGTATCTAGTCTCTACTACATCCCAAACATCAGCACCTAAGGCCATTAGGTATGTTTTCATTCTAACCTTCCAAAAGGAAAAATTTGTTCCATCAAATAGAGGAGTCTTACTGGCTGAAGTCCCTTCATGACTTGTCATGTTTAAGCTTACAGATCTACCTTTAAATAAAAGGAACTCGCTCTGATACCAATTGTTGAAATTACTAAGACAATTGAGAGGGGGGGTGAATCAGTTGTTACTGTGCTTAAACAATCTTAATTTAGTTAAACCATTTTTAATCTTTCTCCAAGTGACCATCAATATTATACTACATATGGACAACATAAATAATGAGCATCACTCACACATAAGATATACACAGAGATAGATTTTCACGAGGAAACCCATAAAGGGAAAAAAACTCTTCTTCTTCGAAATGATAGGTAGTCTTTTAAGTTCTGTACATCATCTATAATTGAGCACCAACTCAATGTGAGGCTACTACCTCTGTTTTACAAGCTCCAACTTGTTTGAGAGCACCAACTCTCTGGTTTCTATAGCACCCACTAGAAGGAAGCAACAACTCCCTAAGTGTTCCAGCACCAACTGGATGGAAGCACCAACTTCCAGTCACACAGGCACCAACCTGTATAACAGAGAACAAATGTTCTCTCTTGCACCACCCTGCCACCCTGGTTTTTTTGGCTGCAACCAGATGGAAGCTACAACTCCCTGTGTTCAAGCACCCACTTGAACCTATGAGGACAACAGTCCTCCCTAGCACCACCCTACCTCCCTGATTATAAATAAATGATTGAATAACCAACAACACAGATAAATTGATTCTTACCACTTTTTCTTTGTTCTGTAAATCTGGTCTGCTTCTGATTGTTCTGCAATTCTTCTCTTCCTCTGTCTGTTCTGCAATTCTGCTCTACTTCAAGCTATTCTGCAATTCTTCTCTTCCTCTATATGTTCTGCAATTCTGCTCTGCTTCAAGTTGTTCTACAATTCTACTATTGCTTCTGTCTATTCCTCATCTATTACTCATCTCTAAGTTTTATCTCACACTGAGCATATTGTCGGTCTCACACTGCGCATACTGTAATTTTCCCTTTCTTATAGCTCAACTCATTTTTCATTCAGAACGACCAACATTGCACAGTCGTCTCATATCTTCTTTATTCACACACACCTCAGCAAATGAAATGCCAACCGATCAAGAATCATGAATCAATTTTGCTAACTGAATCATAACTGATCAATTAATTATGAGGTGAAACAATAGCCCTCCGATCATATTTGAATTCACCTGCACCATTGGATTACAAGAAACAAAATGTCTTTCGCATTTCGTATTTCGACAATTCGCGATTTCGCATGTCGCGAATTCTTGTTGCGAAGCATCTCGATTCTCCAAGTTGTGATCCCCAAAATGGATCCAAATCAACTATCCACAAAACTTCATAATCTGATCCCTTATTTTCCTAATCGAACAGCTGACAGGATTTCGGTGCTTTTCCCTTCGAGTCTTCGAGACTCACAATAGTCCCTTTCAGTATTTCATGATTTCAGCAATTCTTGTGATGAGATATCTTGATGCTCCATGTCGCAATCCCCAAAACTCTGAAACTCCATGTCGCGATCCCTGAAACTCCATGTCGCAATTTCACATTTCGGCATTTCACGATTTCTGTGGTGAAGTGTTTCAACACTCCAACTCCCGGTAACCAAAACCTACAACAAAAGGTGTTTTCTCATTTCAACATTTCATCATTTCAGCATTCCTGTGGTGAAGTGTTTCGACACTCCAAATCTCGGTATCCAAAACTCTGAAATGGAGTTATTTCCTGGTCTGCGAAACTCTTTGTTGATGTGCCTATTTCGGGATTTCTGCATCTCGCATTTCGCAACTTTGGGACTCCTGTGATGAAGAGTCTTGACTCTTGAATCCTCCAACTCCCGGTATCTGAAACTTCAAAATGGAGTTATTTCCCGGTCTGTGAAACTCTTTGTTGATGTGCATGTTTCATGATTTCGGCATTTCGCATTTCACGACTTCAGGACTCCTATGATGAAGAGTCTTGACTCTTGACTCCTCCAACTCCCGGTATCCAAAACTTTGATTTCTCGTTTTGTGAAACTCAGAAATGGAGTCTTTAACATGCTTTGAACTATCGCATTTTGGGATTTTCTTCCGTGAGTTTCTTCCTTGACTTCTGGAGTTTACGGTTTTGATCTTGCCATGCGATCATCGTTGTGTTGTTGGTCTTTCCACTTTATCTCGTTCATCATTGTCGGGCTGAGCTTGCCATCAATGACAAACAAATACTCTGCCTTCTGTTTGCCCATAATAAATATGCCAACAGTGTGTGTTTGTGTGTGTGTTTATCTCATCAGCAATTACAATGTATTAAAAGAACCCTAACCCTAGAATCATTAGGTCTTCCATGCATGCGCGCGTGCTACTTTTCCTTCCAGTTGTTGCTCTCCTTTTGCATGCCTTTCTTCCCAAAATATCCTTTCTCTCTGATTCATCCTGCTTCCAACAGGCCGCCAACATTGACATGTGGCTCGTCTTGAGACACCTAACCCTTGTGTGCTTCGTTGATCTCTCTTACGATCGCTTGGAACTTCTCCATGAGCTTTGTTGCTTGTGTTTGGCCCTGCGCGGTCTTCTCCTTGAGTGCATCCAATAACCACACTACAATCTCGTTGTTGACCATCCTTGCACATTATTCTTGGGTTTGTGCCATAAATGTTTTGTCTTCCTCTGCCTGTGCAATGACCTTTGTTGCTCGCTCCTAGAGCGGTTCCATTTGAGCCTGGCGCTCCTTTTTCTATGCCTGCACAACTATGAGTTATGATTGGTGTTTCTTCATGTCTTGCATTCCTTTGATGCACTCCATGAAGGACCATGATCAACATTGTCTTCTACCTCTGCTTGAGCTCCTGGATATATGCATTTATCATTTCTCCTTCATGGTCCCATTGCTAGACATTTTGATCCTCTTCCAGCTTCATCTAGAGTTTTGTTGCTTTCTCAAACAAGTCGGTCGTCGCGTGGACTTGTCGCTCTATCTCCTTTATCTGCACTATTACCTCATGTTTCCTTTTCTCCTTCACCTCTGGTGGAGTAGTAGGTGTTAGCTGCTCCAAAAGGTGCTCTATCTCCTATTGGTATTGATTGATTGTTTGCACAATCTGATCAATCTTCTCTATCACCATGATTTCGGTCATCTGCGCATTTTTTGGTATTTTCTTGTAGGCTACAATGCAATGACCCCGTATTCTCTTGAATCGAAGGTCATTTTTCATGTCTTTAAGTTGATTATGGCCTGGTTATCAAACTCCCAATCCAAGTCGAGAAATTGTGGGTAAGGTGTTGTGTCATCCACTATCTCTATTACTTCGAAGTCAGCTTTAGTGTGTACTCCATCTAGGTCTACTGTTACTCCTTTCAGTCTCCCAATTGGTAGAACTCTATGCTGATTTTCCAATTTCAGTTGAACGGGTGAATATCCTAATGTGGGATCTCCCATACATTTCCATGTCTTCTTGGGTAATACATTAACTTCGGATCTTAGATCCAGTATGATATCTCCCATGTTGAAATCTCCAATGTTGGCATTTAGCCTGAACTCCCTACTTGTTATTCTCCTTGTATGTAGGTGATTGATAGTTTTTTGTTCTAGCTTTCAGTCTGTCTCTATGTTATATATTTCTAATATATTTTGTAATACTTTGACAGAGGATGGATCATTTAGTAATTTTACACATGATTGTAAAAATCCTTTGATTGTACTTACTTGTCCCAGGGGATGCATTTCTTTGGTATGATCCAACGATGGAGGCATCTCATACTCTAGTACTTCCTTACTATGTTGCACGGTTGAGGTCGACGTAATGTCAGGCTTTAGAAATTCTTGTCTAGTTTTGTTAAATGTTTCCTTCTCGTTCTGCACATTGAACTACTTCCTTGGTTCGACATTCTTCTTCACCCATTGGTGTTGTACTGGCTCTTGGAATACTGCGTTGTTTCCTATTTTAGATCCTCTGCGCATAACTATGTTGATGTTTCTTCCTTCATCCCTTGCTTCTGTTGAAATCCATTGAACATTCTGATTGTTCTAATTCATATTTTCATGTATCTTCTCTAAATAACGTATGAAATTCTTCTATGTCATGATTCGGTGCGCAAAAATACATACAAGTCACTGGTGGAAGTGGACATTCTCTTGCATAATGTCTAGGTTGTTGATAGTTGTGACATACCATTGGTCCTCTACCTCTTCCAAAGCCTCCTCTTGCTCGTCCTCCGCCTATGTAGCCAGCTCAATACCCTCATGACGTGTTATATTGAGGCACGTAGTTATACTGTGTGGTATTGTAATGGGGTTGCATTGTGTTGTATTGTGGTTTCGTTGTATTATATGGTTGTTGTGCAGTATTATATTGTTGATGCACAGTGTTGTATGGGGATGGTACCTGGTTAAACTGAGGTGCAGCTTTCTCGGTCTTCATTTCTACCTCTACCCTATATGCATATGTTGTTCTCTCTCTCATCAACTCCATGGTTCTACAGTCATTGTCATCATGGCCTACTGACTTGCAAAAGTTGTAATATGAACTCTTTGGGACTGTCTGGTACTTCTGCATCATTGGGCAATGATATGGATCATGGCCCTATTTCTTACAGATTTCGCACCATAGTTCTCCTATTGGTAACAAATTTGGCATTCTTGTTTCCATGCATTGTACGAATGTTGTACATTCATTCTTATGGTGTCCTTTTATCCTGCATGTGGTACACCAAACGAATTCTCGTTTGTCCTTACTTTTGTTCTGGTTTAGCTAGAACGTTAATTTCTTCAAATCCTTCTTCATCTCTTCAATGGCTGGATCTGTCTTCTGATATTGGTTTTCTTCTAGTTGCAGGGCTACCTTCAGAGCCTCTTCCTGCGTCTGGAACTTTTGTTATCGTAGTGGATATTTTAAGTGTGGTAATATTGAATTGGAAAACAGGTGCTTGTGTTGCATATCTATCATGAGATATTTCAACTTTCCTTTCAGTTGCTTGAATCTTTGTTCAATATCCCATATGGATTCTCCTGGTTTCTATCTAATTTGGATCATCTCGTTCATGTACTGATCCTCTGAATTTGGCTTTTGAAACTCATTTATCAACAACTTCTTGATATCTGTGATCATTTTGGTTGTCCCTGGTGGATTGTTTGTAGCTAAACTCATATACCAATCTAGTGAGTGATCCCTTAGTGTGATAGCTAGATGTGAAAGTTTAGTGTCCTCATCTATGATCTGTTTTGCTTCCCATATATTTTCACAGATAAACATGTGCTTCTTTGGGTCCTTTGATGCTTCTCCTTTGAATTTTGTTAACTTGATGGTGGGATCGTGTTCTGCCATCTTGAATGTTGAACTACTACCTCCGCGCAGTGTAGATACTTGACTAATTCTTCCTAAAATGAATCCCCAAATTGTTGTTCCTTGTGTAGATGTACTTCTTGTTGTCTTCCTTCTCCCTAAATTCGATTGTCTAAATGGTAGTCTTCTTTTTGGTGTGTTGGTATCACACGGGTTTATGGGTTCCACAATGACATTATTATGGATAGGACTGTTGCCTTATATTCCCTCTCTTAGACTTCTTGTCTTCCTCTCATATGTTGCATGCAGGATTTCCTCAATATTCTCCACAACCCAAAGATCCTATACCTCCTCTTCATCACTTGTCAAGCCTTCCCTTGCGGCTACGACTCTCTTCCTAGTGTTCACCTTGTATGGCAGGGTACTCCACTGCACGTCTTTCCAGCTGTCACCATGATATACTTGATCTGGTCATCATCGATCATGATTGGGTCCAAGGCTTCCTCCTTCTTTCCTTTATCCCCTTCTCCTTCCATTTCTCCTTTTTCTATCAGTGCTTCCCCCCTGCCCCCATGCAGGCAAGGAAGTTTAGTTGTCAAACTCCATTGTCATGACACCTTTGTTATAGAGAAATATCTTAATAGAAGTATACAACAATATAATATACCTTCCTTGAGGCCTGCATAGAAATTATTTCTCTACTGCATTGTACGACTTCACAGTATCTACTGCAAATTTTGTTGTAAAACCTGCTACAATACTGTCGAGCCAAAAATCAACTACACGGGTGAATTTGTTATTCAACTATTGTAACTGCGCGATCTGAATTGACGTCCACTCTAAATTTTGGATCCGATTTGTTGCATGGTTGTATTTCAACCTCAATATCCACTCCTGCAATAAGTGTGGAAAATCACAGAAAAATACTTCATGCAGATCAGTAAACACATACTTCTCAAGATATTTGTGCGGTGTTACTCTAGGGTTTCTATTATCTTTATGCGCAAACTCTAGCTCCTTTATCTTTATCCAACTTTCGATCTCTTATTTCATGGGATTCCACTGTCTCAACATCCCATTCTAGTGGCACATTCTCTCACCTTATTGTCGTCTGATTCAATATTATTTTGGCATGCCTTTCGCAAATCTTACATTCTTTTAACATATCTTTAACAAATCTTATCTTCTCAATCCTATGTTGTTCCAACCAACAAAGGAACAATTTTTTGGTTTCTTATCTGAGTTATACCTTTAACATGATTTACCCAGGTTTAGTTCTACTGGGGATCCAACAAAACCTCTAAAACTATAGGCCCCCCTGGTAAACCAGAAGGCAACACAATGCACAGAGTGCACTGCGTAGTTTCACCCAAGATAGTCTTAATGGGTGACTGCAATACTCAAGTTGTTGCAGTCTAGGACTAAATGGGGATCTGTGACATGCATGTTATTAATCCTAGATAAATATTAAAGAAATATATTTTCATTCTCATTTATGCATGTAACGTAGTCAGATTCATTAATTCATTCATACATCATTCTAACATCTACTCATAGACAATAAAAGAGATATAAACATCCAATCACATAACACGGGTTTTACTGTGGTTCACCCCCTCCTGGGATACGTCCACAAAGATATGGCTCTCAAGCTCTTCTATTAAGGTAGTTCAAAAAATACAGCGTCGCACGCTTTACAACTCGTTCTTAGTCGGGTCGAGATCTATTATGAGGCAGAAAAGATCACACCAGGCTCCTCAGCTTGTGATCTAACCCTCAAGATATACCCTTCTGACCCTCTACAACTCAACAAATTACAACATTGAAGTGTATTACAGTGGTTTTACCAACTAGTTACTCCTTATCATGCGAGTAACAAACCCTAAAAACCCCATCTCTCTCCTCCTCTCCTAGGTATCTATATATATATTCTTCTGGCTCATCGGCCATTACAATGTATTACAAAAATTGTAACTCTAGCGTCATTAGGTATTCTATGCATGCACGTGTGTTGCTTTTCCTTCCAACTGTCGCTCTTCTTTTGCATGCCTTTCTTCCCAAAATAGTATTTCTTTCTTATTCGGTTTGCTTCTAATAGTTCCATATTTTGTTTTCATCTTGTTTAATACGCCATGACAAAGAACAATATATATAATTAATATAAAGGTTTATTGTTGTTTCATTAATTATAAAACAAGGGAAGTTAAACAACACGACTACTTACAAATTGTTCAATTAAACCTTCATACTTTAACATATACTCATAACCCATACTTAACCCAATGTTTATCAATTCATGGGTTGGATCCTCTTTGTGTGTTAGCACCTATTAGAAGACATCCATGAACAAGTGTAAATTAATTATTTAAATATAAATATCACAACAAACATGAAATCTTAAGTAAGGTCGAAAACATAAACACTCGCAAAGTTTTTAATCAACCCTTTTATTCCTTGTCATGTTGTCTTATGTGTTGAATGGGTTCCAATTTTTTTCATTTTTGCAACAAAACAATCGAAAATCGTTATTTCACATGAGAACTTATTGCTTCAAATACTAAAAAGAGACATTGACCAAGAAAAAAAACTAGAGGAGAGGTTGGTCCCTCTTGGTCTTTTAAAGAATCTAATGTCCCATGGATTTTGAATAAAGATGATCTTTTTATGGTGAAGGATATTATATTGGATGTGAAGGCACCTTCTTTATATGGGTTGAATATACGACATTGCTTCACTATAGAAGGGAATTTGTCGGGTTTGAAATCACATGACCATCTGAACCTTCTAAGGGTATGTATTTTGAATACATGGTTCTTCTTCTATATTGTTTGTGAAAGTATGTTATGCACTCACAATTTTATGGAAATTAATGATGTGAGTGCCTATTTTGTAGTGTCATTATCCTTTTCTTGTGCATGGTTGTGTGAACTATGAATTTCCCCAGGACCTATGATGTGCCATATCAAAATTATCTGCATTTGTATGTTGGATCACATCAAAGGAGATTCATATGGATAACATTCCATGATGGAATCAAGAGATAGCTAAGATTGTTTGTATGTTTGAGAAGGAACTACCCACTATTTTTATGGACTTGCAAGTCCATCTTCTAATTCACCTACCTGATGAGGTTGAATTAGCTAGGTTGGTCTCATGTCATTGGAATTTATTCTTAGAGAGACACATGAAAAAATTAAAGGGGTTTGTTCAATAAAGGGAAATACCAAAGGGATCTATGGTAGAGGAGTACATAGTATACGAGTCATTCTATTATGCCAGTGAATACATCAATCAAATTGATGACATACCAGGGGAAGTGGTTTGGGACAACCAACAATATGAGATTAAAAGGGAAGGGGAGATACTCCAAATGAATGGAAAAAGACGCTTGATAAAGAGTATAAAGCCACTCATATTTTGTCAATTTAGTACAAAGAAACTATTTACACTGAAGTTGATAATATATATTTGATCTCATGCTATTCATTTTGAATTTGTGTATACATTAGTGAATTTAGAAATTGATGTCATAAATAAATTCATTCTTTGAGTTGATAATATATATTTGATCTCATGCTATTCGTTTTGAATTATTGTATACATCAACGAATTTAGAAATTGATGCCATTAAAATAAAAAATCTTTACAACATGGAGGAAATGTGACCATGGGTCGTGTTGTATGAAGAGAAAAGAAGGAAATGGGACAATGATAAGAAAGGATTCAGATGATTGAATGGTATAAGCATGCCTTATCTTGATCATTTAAAATAAAATATGTCAAAAATATGTCCCAACAGTTGGGTGGCTGACCAAATACAAGAGAAATATGCAGTGTCGAGTCATAACCCATCTAGAGAAGATATTCATGCACTAAACATAGGGATCAAGTGTAGAAAATTTGTAATAATCTCTCTCAATACCACATTAAACTTATAATATTGCACATTTGAATTGTGTGACACCCCTGGATTTAAATCCCTACAATTGTAATATAACTGTATAAATGTGAATTAGAGCAATGTTGGGGTGAAGAGTTTGTATTGATTGATAAGGCTGAAGGCCTAACTATGTATTATGTACATTGAAATAATTAATAAAAATGATAATTATTGGCTTCGATATGAGAGGAACATTAACGATTGGGGGGCTATGATTCCACAAGAGAGATGGCTAAAGAGGTATCCAAGGGGAAAACCCATTTCTTTGCCTAAGTTAATGTATTTACGAAGTAATCCTCCCTTTGACTTGTTAGACACCCAATCATTGAATTCATGTAAGACGATGGGTGTGAGAAGTCACATCCCATAGTCATTGGGATCATGGGGTTGAAGTACAATCATCCTTGGGAAGAGCGTGAGACAAGAAAGCATGGGAGAAGAAAGAAATTCGAGTAGGAAAAGAGGTAAGTTTTTACATGCATATTTTGGGTATCAAGAGGGGAGTTGAGTGTTGGAAAGATCACCATCCATGTTGTGTTTTAAGGAAGCCATTGTTTGGTTGTGTTTATGTTATAAATGTGGCTAGTGTTCCTATAGAAATGGGTTGTAATATTGTAGTGTGTTTTCCTATTTAGGAAATGGATCAAGAGCCTTGTGAAGGCTGATGTGACCACTCTTGAGACAACTAAGAGTTCATGGAGTCCACATATATTTGAATTCTTGTCCATCCTTATGCACTAGAATCCTTGATAAAAGAAGTGGTACATCCTAAGGGACTGTAAGCAAAGAAGGGGTAAACTTCCTTGGGTTGTGCAGGTTGTGGGGAAGAGAGATGGTGTATTGGAACTATTATGGGAGCAGAACCTAGGTTTTGGGTTGATAAATGTTAGATTGACCAAAATTAATGCTAGATTGACCCAAATTAATGCTAGATTGACCAAAAACTTATAAATTTTTAGAGTTTGGAAAAATGGAGTAGATCGATGGTTGAGATCCATTTTCAAAGTTTGGAAAAAATGTAGTAGATCGATGGTCAATATCCATTTTTGGATTTTGGAAAAATGGATTAGATCGATGGTTGATATCCATTTTTGGAGTTTATAAAAGTGGAGTAGATCGATGACCATTATTTTCTTTCAAAGTTGCAAAAATAGAGCATATAAATAGTTGAGACTCATTGGTAGAGTTGGGAAATGTATGGTGGATCAATGGTTAAGATCATTTTGACTTGGAGATCAATGACCCAGATCCATCCTGGTTTTGGAGAAAATTTATAAGTGTTGGAGTTCAAAAATATTCATGTGTGAATCAAGTTTACTGAAGGAAATCACCAATGGTTAGGTCAGTGAAATTGGCAAAGTGTTTCGTTCGACAAATGGAAATCATCTATCTTCAATGGCTAGTTTGGAGAAGTCGACAAAGTGCTTCGTTCGACAAAGAGAAATCATTGATCGTTGGGTCTGAGAAACCGACAAAGTGTTTCATTCGATCAAGAGAAATTGTCAATCATCTATGGTTGGGTTGGAGAAATCGATAAAGTGTTTCATTTGAACAAGAGAAATTTTCAATCACCGATGGTCAAGTCAGTGAAATTGGCAAAGTGTATCATTCGTCCAAAAGAAATTGTCAATCACCGATGAAGGGAGAGAGGAGGATGAGGTGTCATGGCATGTCAGTGTCTATGTTTCATGCTATGTCATCATCCATGTGGCATGCCATGTTAGCATACACATGTCATGCCACATCAACATCCACATATCATGCCATGTTAGCCAAGTTTCCACATTTGTTATGAACCAAAGGGGGAATATATAGGGTTAAATGTATATGATATGACCATATATTATTTTAGGGGTTAAATTTCGCAATTGGGCTAATTTTCCATGCTTTTCCAAAAAAATGATTCGCCAATTTCCATTTTTTCTAAAAATGATTCGCCCAAATTCCATAGAATAAAATTATTTTACCTTAAAAATCGCCAAAATTTTATAGAAAGTATATAAAATCCTTAGAAATTTGAATATTTTTACAAAACTATCGCCAAGAATTTTAAATTTTGAATATTAAGGACTAGTAATATTAGCCCATGTTTATACATTTTAATATAAATTTCCATCCTTAAAATCATCCCTGGATATGACCCCAAGGGGGGGGAATATATGGGGATAAATGTACATTTAATGTGTAAATACATATGTAATAAGGTCATCCTAATAGTAAAGGGGCCTCATGTGAAAGTGTGAATAGGTATATATAGAGATCATGTATTCATTATTGTAGACATGTGAATTGTGATGTATAAATGTATTTCGTTATGTGGATGAGGTTCTTGTATTGTTTAAAGAGTTATTGTCTAAATTGTATATCTTGGAGTTTTGTTCCATGCTCACATTATATACATGATGTGTACTTATTTTATATTATGATATTTTAAGCATTTGGTTCATTACATTTGGTTTTAGAGCAATGATCCTAAGGTTTTTCTTCCTCAAGCAAGTCACCTTGGAATTTTCGCTATAACTATTTTTTGCAGCCACTTCAAATAGAAAAAATTGGAGGATATTTATAATACATATCAAGGTACAAGTGGTATGAATTTAAGATTTTGGGTCATTGTATTTTCAGAGATACACCCTGTGGAAGATAGGGTTTTCGACTAGTCCTATAACTAGTCACAAACAAGTGTTCCAAGTAAAATAGTCATATATTATTCATAGAGGATCCAAATTTTGTGAGACCTATTGCATTGGAAAGAGAACATACTTTAGTATTTATGGAACAATTTTAAAAATTAGATATCAAATATTGGACGTGGGACATTCTATACAAGTCCTCTCCCCAAAATAGGCCAAAATTCAGCAAGGTTTGGGAAAGTTACCATAACTTTCATTTGGCACATCCAATTTTGATCAGACATATGGCATTGCAGAGAAGACATTTCAAAGTACTTCAAGTCGAAATTTTAGACTGATAGGGGCCAAAATTTGAGAAATAAATTGGAAGGAAGGTCGACCATAAGGACAGACTCCAAATCAAGGTTTTCAAAGGTAAGTTCACTTAAAACTATCATAACTTTTGATTGAGATGTCCAATTGAGGTGATTAAAAATCCATTGGAAAAAGAAAACATAGAATATTATATTGGGTAAATGATTATAACTATTTGATATCATTATTCATGATATATTGAAGTTGTAAGTTGAGGATTATGGTTAGACCTCATTTAAGAATCAATGGAAATACCTGCATTTACAGGAGATGAAGATAAAGATGAAATCAAAGTCGTGGAATGGTTGAGGATGGTAAAACAAAATGTAAGACTCCTTCTAGGGAAATCCTTAAGTTTGATGATGAAACTTTCAAATGGTGGTATAGCCTTGATGAAGGTACTAGATGAAGCACCACATAGGAAGTATTTGAAGAATTATTCTCAAACAAATGGATCAAGGACTAAAAAATGGAGACAATTTATAGAACTAAAGATGAATTAAAAGAAGCAAAGGAAGAGATTAATGTTACAAGGAAAATCAGTCTATGGCATGGGGTAAAGCACAACATATGGAATGACTACAGAAATCAATTATGATCCCAAGTATGGTATATAAATTAAAATGATAAAAAGACAAGATAAAGAGCCTACCTTATCCAGACATTCGATGATGACCATCGTTGAGCACGCAACTCAAAACTTTATACATGCAAGTTATCCTCAACAACCAAGATACACAAGCATATGGTGATAATATATGATGTTAGCACATACAATAGCATAATCCATTAACATTCATGAAAAATACACCCATAGAACAATAATTCAAATATTTGCAAGATATCAATTGGAGGAGAAAATATTATTTCTATTAAAAATGATCAACAAAAGTGTATAAGTGACAAACTTTCGTGTCAAAACGTCTTGGAACTGAGAATCTAAGTCCCTTCTAGTTGGGCCTCCTCCACCAAAGGAAAGATCATATAAGAGAGACAATGAGGTTCTCCATCAAAGAGGGAAGATATTGGGGGCTGAAGAATGTGTTCAGACTTTCAAGGATAAAGGGGTGCAGACTCAATGTAAAGTGAAAATTTCTCCAAAGTATCTTTCCTCTCAAAAGTTGAATTTTCTCCTCCTCCACGACTTGGATATGGCCCAATCTATAACATTCAAATGGAACTAAAGGGACGAGTTAGAATGTTTGCAGTATATGGAAGGTCAAGGATAATGGATCCCATGACATGACATGGAAACCCGACACAATTTTTAACTTTGAGCACCAAACTCGATGTATGAAAGTTATAGTGGTGAAACCTACATATACACATGTTTTTTAACTGGTAGGGAGAGTATATGTGGAAAAATATGATTTTTTGGCTCTGGGAAGTACAAAAGGGGACTTCAAGTCTGCATAGGGAAATGGAAAGGCCTTCTGAGAAAGTTGCATGGGGTGAGAAAAAAAATTCTATAATGATTAAGAATAAGGGTGAGGATTTGCCTAAGATATGATCCCTTAATGAATCACTCATTGAGAGGTTAAGAACTTAAAGAAATAAAAAAGTAGCAAAACAAAGTGGGAAAATGATGATTCAAGGGAAGATTTGGAAAACAAAGATGAAGTGATATGTAGATTACAAAACCATAACAAAAAATTATTGGATGAGGTTAAAATATTGAAAGAAGAAAACAAGAATTATAAAAATCAAGAAGAAAGAAGGATCTTGGATGAATAATCTACCAAAATAATTGAAGAGGAAATTTTCAAGAAGGTTAAGGAATCCCTAAATAATGATGAGGTAAAATTGGAATTGCAATCCAAACTTGAAAAAGGACATCGAGACTTGATAAATGGGGTGACATTGCAGCTCCAAAAGGATAAAGAAGACAAGATTCAAGAAGTTCATTGTTATAACCTTAAATTTCTCTACACATGCATACATGGCCTTGGCCCTTCTACTTGCATTTTTTGCCAAATCACTGTTGAGTTGCTCTTCTTATAAAAAAAAAAATTAGAAGATGTATGTGTCATGCACCATTACTTCCTGTGTACATATGCTTTTTGCACCACTACAGCTAGCATACATATGCATGTTTCACCATTACAGCCCACGTATACTTGAAAAAGTTGCAAAAAATAAAAAGTTGCAAGGAATTCATTGAGATTACGGGCTATGGTTAGTTTCCCAACTAATCCACCTAATATGTCCCATCACCCAACCGAATAACCATCCTTTTTTCATATAAAAGGAGGTGTTGGGGTCTCATTTAACATCTAAGCATAAGAACAGTAAAAATATGCCCGATTTCACTTCCCCTCCTTGCCCAAGATATTGCTACCTTTTGTGAGAGTTGCCTCAGCATTCCCTCATCAGCCCCTTCTCCCTCCATTTAACCCATTCACTTCCCAATAAGAGATCATAATATTGAGAGGAGAAGTTCATACAAGGTGCACTTGGATCTTGGTGAAGAGGAGCCCATACCAGGTTTGTGGAACGATGGCCGACTTAGATTGTAAAGGTATAATCTTCATGTTATTAATAAAAGAATCACATTTTCTTGTCCCAAATGATGATGTCTTGAATACTTTTATTGTTTTATGCTTGGCATTCTAACATCTAACCCTAATTTATATATGGAATAGCATGTCTGTAGTTTTCTGTTTGTCAATCTTTGGATGCAGGTCAATCCTGGGAGGAGGCATGTAGTGAGTGGAACTTCCAAGTGCGAGGAGTTCATCACCAGACGTGGGATTAGAGGTATAATTACCCAATCTCCTTTTCCTTTCTTTATTCATATGAGTTTTGGTATGTTTGGGGTAGCATAGAGAATTAATTGACTTTTAGATGTTTAATCGATCTGCCTACATTCTAAACCCTGGTGTAGTCATAGGGGGGGTTTTCCCACTAGCAGAATTGGTGACCATACTAGGGAAGCCTCTAGGGTTTTTTAGGGGATTTTGGGTTGTTTGATTGGTTTTGTTTTCCTTTCAAGTTTTTGTCGAGTTTTTTGAGTCTGTTAAGGGATCCTGGTCACCTTCAGGTGCTATACCAGTTGTCCCTGCCTTGTGAGTCTATCTTTTCTTTTCTTTTTTGGAAGGATACAAAGGTGTATGCACTCTGTCTTGAGTCAACCTACATACATACGTGCCCTACTCAGTAAATAGCCCACGTACATACGCAGGATTCTGATGTAACAATCTACGTCTATGTTCCAAGAAACTTTTTTAAAAAGAGGGAGTAGGTCTATTTCCTGATTGAAGTTCACATTTCTGTTTCTTGGATCGGTCCAGAGTCTTTGTCTTATAGCCATAGCCTGGGTTTCAAGTTGAGTTTACTTGTCTTCTTGATTTTCTTGTGTTTTTTTCTGGAAGGGTTTTAAGCAAGTCTTTTGAATTATAGATTTACCTTCTTGGTTTCTTGAGTGATTCCCTGCAATCCATAGTTTGGATAGGAATATTTTTTAGTCTTGTTTTAGTGTTCTTTTTACCCCTTTCACTTGCTTTGAAAAAAGAAGAAAAAGATTTATTTCAGTTTTTTCGGTTTGAAGCAATTTAAAATATATATATATATATATATATATATATGCAGTATGGTATAGCTAGAGTTGGTTATTTACTAGAAAGGAAAAAGAGTCTATTTTTAAGTTCTTTTTTTATTTCTTAAAACAGAAGTAGCTTGTAGTCAAGAAAAAAATTGGTTTAGGTCTTCTTTTCAAAGATCTTGAAAAATTTAGTTAAAGAAAAGTTGGTTACAAAGAGTTAGTTGTAAAACTTTGCTTTCAAGTTTCATATTTTTCTCCTCTTTTTCATCTCTTATAACATCACTAGTTTCACTGCCATATCCCTTGATTAAATCAAGACATTAAAAAGAACGCTAAATTTAAAATTAGTTAGAATTTTTATGTTTGTAGGCTCAACCAACTAGTTTAGGGTTAGGGCCTTGAATTAGGTTGGAGAGGAAACTCATCAAGTCCATTTAAATAAACATTGGAGTAAGAGTAAGGGAGTTTTAAAGTCCGGTGTTGTAAAATTTATCTAGGACCCCCCTCTAACACAAGGGCTAAACACGAGGTCGCATGAGGAAAGGCAGCAGAGATAACCCCTCCAAAGCCATACTTAACGTAGTGGGGAACGCATATTGAGGATCTTTCGTGGGAATATTACCGACTGAATTTTCCTATGGAGCTTCATGGACCTTGAATCTGTTCGAGATCCTCTATTGTCTTCCAAACCACTTTCTTTCGATACCCTTGATAGGTTTCAGACTTGTTATCTTGCTCATTGTGATCCGCCCGACTGTCGACTATACCCTCCTGGTGACTGGCTGCGAGCTAGAAAATTAATTCCCCATATTCTAGGGACTTACACGGGTGACTGTGGGGGTATACTATGGTACCTAGGATAGACGTTGGGTCACACTTAACAAAGTATAGTCGAAGGGTGCTTTCGTGTTCGAGTTGCACTTTCACTAGTTAGTTTCTCTAGTGTTGGTTGGCATAACTGTTCTTCCTACTAGATAGTTGTTTGATTGATTTGTCTTATTGGATTTTTTCTAGTTGTTAGCGATATTTCTTGTAAGGGGGTTGGAATGCAAAAGAATGGGTTAAGTAAGGGGGTTGGAATGCAAAAGAATGGGTTAAAAACCCACTTATCCTAAGTTTGGAACCCAAGTGCGCCCAAGGTAAGCGGCAAGCAAGTCCGAGCGACGGCGATTCACGTGCCCGGATCAACGATGCATATGGGATTTCGGAGGGGGGGGTTCAGAATCAAGCGCGTGATTTTTTGACGGCTGAGATATTAGCACCCAGATCAATGGCACTCGCGTTATCCCATCATCCTCAGCTGCTCGGTTTTAAATCAACATGGGGCCCTCTTTCTTGTTGTGTCACCTTGCCATTCGTCCATCCCCCCTCTTCTGTTTATGTGGTCCATCCCACATGTCATCATCCACTTACCACTCACTGCACGACCCGTTCCCTTCCACGTCAACCTCCCACTAAGGGTGTGTCCATTATGTGTCATCTCCCGTCCCCTACGCTTATTCCTTTTGCCATGTGTCTCTCCTATAACCTCTCTCACCCCCTCATCTTTTCAGGCCTCTCCCTCTTAGTCCGACGCCACCACTCCTGTCATGCACCCAATCCTTCGCGCTGGCCTCCACGCCTGTTCTTCAATCCATTCAGTTATTCCAGGTGGCAGCACGAGGAGTCCTCCACATCCCAAGGTGCCGAGTTGGCCGGGCCATTCTCAATCCCGATGAAGCAGTTATTGAAGTAGTTGGTGGTGGTTAGACATCGCCTCCGCCAGAATGGGAAAGTCCGACAATGAATTAAAGGCACGTCGATTCGCCGATGAAACTGTTAGAAGATCAATCGCGTCTACCATAAGTTTCACGACCATTCAAAGATCGTGGCTGCAGATTGTCAGAAGCCATGCAGATGCAAAGCTTTTAATGCTACGTCTCGATTTTGTTGTTGTTGCTAGTTTGAGTATATGTAGGCATTTTCTCCATTTTTGTATCGATCGATGGTAGAGCTGAGCTCCCGACTGTAAAGTTTCAACAACCATTCTAGTTTCCTGGTTATGCCTCTGTGTTTGAGATTTCTTGTTTTATGACAAACAGTTCTCCTTTTCCATCCATGTTTCATTTCATGCCATAGAGTCCATTATCGAATGATTCGTGTGGATTGTTGCAATTATGTTATGATAAAGGATTTGTTGTGAAATTATTGTGTTCTCTGGTCTTCTGTGTTTGAATGCAAAAGGATCTTGTGTTTGGATGCTTTCTTCTCCAATCTGTTACAAACCTAATGTTTATGATAGACCTTCGCACTCTTCTCATGCAAGTCTTCCCCCTACTCACCTTTTATTGCAACTCATTGTTTGAATTTTATCAAGACCTCACTCATCCATGCATGCCTGGCCTAGTTTTTGAGTTGAGATGATATCATTCTGAGTTTTCCTCCATTTGATCACCCCTTTAAACAAATCGTGACATTAAACTGATGGGTGTCAGGCTCTACTCCTACAAGCAATCCAGGAGTGACTTCTAATGCTAACATTTCTGGTGCCATTGCCGGGGACGAAGTTGAATATTTTCCCCGGGATTGAACGACAAAGATTAAGCTAATTTTGAAGGTGCATCAGATATCAGAACTTGAAGATTGCTACTATGCACCTGGTGAATCCATTGTGATGACTCCACTGTGGAAAACCCGTTGAATTAGTTGTGGCTTCCGACGGCAGACACACGCGGTCCCATCCACAACTGCCTCTGGCTACAACTGAACAAAATCTAGAGGTGATTCTCAGAAAAGGAAGGGCCCCTCAAGGAGAAAGCTTCACCTTCGAATCAGGTATTTCCCCACCTCCTTCCGTAAGAACTCCATTTTCTTATTCTCAACTTCCTAGTCGTCCTGCCTCTGAGGTTTCCCATTTTTTGAATTTCGAGAGTGTTCCTGCTGAGTTTTCTCCTCCTGGTCTAGTATCAGAGGGAGAGATCCTTGTCACTCCCCCCTCCCTGGAAGTTGTGCCTCAGTACAGACCTCAGGCCTCAGAAGGTTTCACCATCCCTCCTTTTATTGCTACTACTACATAAAGAGAAGCATCTGTACATTCAGGTCCCTTAGACCTCTCTCTGTTTTCCCCATCTTCTCCTTCGAGAACCTCTTTTCTGACATCTCCCATTCACACCCCTTCTCCTCCAAGTTCTCCCCCACCTAATATTCCTATGGCTAGTGCTAATCCCCCTCTGAATAGAATGGATGCCATAGTCGCTGCTAGATATGATCCCTTAATCCTACCTCATCCCATGAATCCTCTCCCTGCTGGAGACTACTTGAAGTACATGCCCAAGTTCACTGGGGAAGGGGACATAACTACAAAAGAGAACCTGACTGCTTTCTACAGTTATGCAGACAATATGAACATTGAAAATGAAGATGTCTGGATGAGAGTCTTTGTCCAGAGCTTGGATGGTGAGGTTAGAAAATGGTTCAGGGGACTGGCCCCTGGATCTATTGCTGGAATTGAAGCCCTGGACAATGTTTTCCTGAGGCAGTGGGGAGATAGGAAAGATTACATATATTACATGACAGAGTTTGGGTCTTTGAAGAAGATGGAAGGAGAGTCTGTCTCTGACTTCTCCAAAATATTCAATAAAATGTATAACAAGATTCCTGCAGAGATAAAACCCTCTGAAGCCTCCGCTCAGATTTCTTACGCTGGTGCATTTGACCCTGATTTCTGCCTTTTATTGAGAGAATGAAGAGCCACTTCCTTAGCGCAAATGAAATATGCAACTATAGAAGTAGAATCCAACATATTAGCAGCTGACAGACTAAGGAACAAGGCCGACACAAATAGAAGAAAGGGAAAGTCCGAGGCCTCGACTTCTGGCCCATCGTTGCCCCACACTCAAGTGAATGAGCTGACCCAGGTGATGAAATTTATGAAAGAAGAGATGGAGAGATTGAAAGTGGAAAGGAAACTAATGAACAAGGGTCCTTAGAGCACCGAAATCAAAGGGGGTTTCAGAAGGCTGAACAATTTTGCTCCTCCAACTATGCACAGAGAGAAGGAAAGAGACAAAGATGACCAAAGAATTCAGGCTCCCTTCCAGAACAATTTTGTGGCCGATGAAGAAGAAGGGGAAACAGATGAGCCTAAGCCTAAAATCCACTATTTAGAAGTCACTCCCCCTTTCCCTCACCTGACCCAATCAGCGTACGAGGAGTCTCGCATGAACAGTCAGCTAAATGAATTGAGCAAAGAGGACAAAGCTAGCGGCGGCCGAGGCAGGTATAACTTGAGGTCCAATAGAAAGGCAGCAGCACCTGATATCCCTGAGCAGTCCACTAGAGCAGAGAAGCCTGCTAATGAGGTAGCAGATAGTCACAGAGGTAAGAAGGCCCAACCCCTCTCTCCCATTGTCCACACTCATGTCCTTGAAATAAGAGAAATTACAAAGGTCACATCTTCTTTTAATTTCGAGCATGAGATTCAAAAGATCAGAATCCCTGTGCCCCTCACCAAGCTAATCAAACATGGTGAATTCAAAAAATGCTTCTCTGACCTTTTGAAATCTGAAGTCTCATACCCTTCCACAGACTTCATAAACCTCCAAGATGAAAATCCAGCAGTGGTCCTAGGCCCCATGGTGGAAGACAAAGATGATTCATCCCCTCCCTTCTACACCTCCCTAAACATACATGACAAAGTGCTGCACAATTGCTTAATGGATTCAAGGGCCTCCCACAACCTCATGCCCAAAGCCATCATGGAAGAGCTAGGATTAGAAGTCACCAGAGCCTATCATGACCTCTATTCCTTTGACTCCAGGAGAGTACAATGTTTGGGAGTCATCAAGGACCTGGTAGTTTCATTGTTCCAGCTGCCCATGAAGAGTATGGTAATGGATATCGTGGTAGCTGACGTTCCCCCCAAGTTTGGCATGTTGTTGTCAAGGTCTTGGATTAAAAGACTTGGAGGGATGTTACAGATGGATCTCACATATGCCACCATTCCAGTCTTTAGAGGGGAACATAGGAGATTGTACAGAGAAGCCCAGCTAGCCTATATAGTCAGTGATGAATCGAACCCCACTAATCACCCCATCTTTCCACTTGACACTGACTTAGGGTCTAGTTTGTTACAGGTCATTGAGACTCCTGAGGCCCCTTTGCAGATCAGAAAGCAGTCCATTCTCAATCAGGAGACGCCTCCTCCAACCACCTCTGTTTGGAATATGTTCTTTGATGGAGCTTCTTCCAGTATAGGTGCAGGTGCCGGGGTAGTATTCATGTCCCCCTGTCAAGAGACCATATCCCTGTCATACAAGCTGGAATTTGAAGTCACCAACAACGTGGCAGAGTATGAAGCTCTGGTTCTGGGATTAAGAGCTGCAAAGGAAATGGGAATTAAGGAAAGGGTTGTGTTTGGAGATGCAGAATTGATTGTCCAGCAGGTCAAAAACATTTATCAGGCCAAGTACCCTCGACTCAAGAATTACAGGAACGAGGTATGGGACCTAGTTGATAATTCCTTCTTAGCTTTCAACATCTCTTTCATTCCAAGGGAAGAAAATGCTCCGGCCGACTTTTTAGCTTTCACAGCTAGTTTGCTCGAAGTTCCTACGTTGCCCACTGTCAGATATGATGTTGAAATAAAATACAGACCCTCCGTACTAGACAATGTCAAGCATTGGAAGGTATTTGAGGATGATCAGGAGATCGAAAAGTTTCTTCAATCCGTTGATGACTTTTTTGCATTGCACATAGATGAGGATCCTAACATTGAAGGAGAACCTAACCATCACCCTAGAGAGTTGTTGAATAAAATTGTTGGCCATCAGATTATACAGCTACCAAGCAACCACATACCGAAAGGAATAATCCCATTAGAAAGGTTGTTTGATGGGAATGATGTGGCAGTAAAGGGTAGAGTTTCAGGTGATGACGCTGACACAACTGAGTGCAACATAGGCACACCAGAGGACCCCAAGTTTGTCAAGTTTTCAAGGAGTCTGACCGAGGAGCAGAGGGCCGAATATACTAAGTTGCTGAGGGAGTTTGATGATGTGTTTGCATGGACCTACGAAGACCTCAAGACATATGACACATCAGTCATTGAGCACAAGATCCCACTGAAAGAAGAGGCTAGACCATTCAAGAAGAAGCTAAGACAGATAAATCCCATGCTGCTACCTATCATGGAGAAGGAAGTGAAGAAGTTGCTAGATGCCCAAATCATTGTCCCCTTGAGATACTCCGACTGGGTGGCCAATTTAGTCCCAGTGAGAAAGAAGAATGGAGAAATCAGACTCTGTGTCGATTTTAGGAACCTGAATAGAAGTTCAAGGAAGGACAATTATCCCCTACCCAACATGGAACATATATTGCAGAAGGTCACTTGTGCATCTAGAATATCTATGATTGATGGCTTTTCTGGTTACAATCTGATATCAGTCATGCCTGAGGACAGAGAAAAGATAGCCTTCACCACTCCCTGAGGCACATTCATGTATGCCAAATTTCCTTTCGGATTGATGAATGTAGGAGCAACATTTCAGCAAGCCATGTACATAGCCTTCATCGGGGAAAAAGATAATTTTGTGGTGATTTAACTAGATGACATAACAGTCTTTTCCAAGACTGATAAAGAGCACCGCTGCCATCTGAGGAGAGTTTTTTCGAAGTGTCGCAGATTTGGCCTTTCCCTGAATCCCAGGAAATCATTGTTTGCTATGCAAGAAGGGAAGCTGTTAGGCCATATAGTGCCAGCAGAGGGGGTGAGAATTGATCCTGATAGGGTAGAAGCACTTCAGACCCTGTCACTTCCCAGATCTAAGAAGGAAGTTCAAGTTTTCTTGGGGAGGATAAATTTTCTGAGGAGGTTCGTCTCAAATTTTTCTGAGTTGGTGAAACACATCACAGCCATGCTTGAGAAGGGGAATGAAGTGAAATGGACTGCTGAACCCAGGGAATCTTTTGTCCAAATAAAGAAGGCATTGACTGAGGCACCTGTGCTAATCAGTCCTGATTATTCCAAAGATTTTCTGATTTTTTCTTTTGCCTCTTATGATATAGTAGCAGCAGTCTTATTGCAGAAAAATGACCAAGGGAAAGAACAACCTATTGCCTTCTTTAGCAAGGCACTGAGAGATGCAGAACTCCGGTACGAGATCATGGAGAAGCAGGCCTATGCCTTGGTGAAAGCTCTCAAAGCTTTCAGAGTCTATGTCTTGCATTCAAAGATCACCGCATATGTCCCTTCGGCTTCTGTGAAGGACATTCTTATACAGCCTGACATAGACGGAAGGAGAGGTAAATGGATCGCCAAAATCGTAGAGTTTGATCTAGTGATTAAGCCCACCAAGTTGATAAAGGGGCAGGGTTTGGCCAAGTTACTGGCTGAATCCAACTACAAGGCCTTTGGAATTAACTTCGTCAATGAGCAAGCTGAGTCATCCAACAAGAGTTCCCAAAGCACTGTACCACTAGCAGCATGCCCCTGGTACAAGGATATCTTGTATTTTCTGCAAGAATTAAAGCCTCCTGATGGATTGGGGAAAAGTAAAGCTAGAGCTCTAAAACTCAAAGCGGTCATGTATTGCCTCATTGACCAAACCTTGTATTGGAAAGACCCTCTGGGCATATTACTGAGGTGTCTGGACCAGCAGTAGGCACAGAAGGTTATGTTCAATTTCCATAGTGGTCTTTGTGGAGGTCATCATTTTTGGAAGACCACAGCACATAAGATCCTTCGGGCTGGGTACTACTGGCCCACCTTATTTCCTGATGTCTGTAGGGAAATCAGAGCTTGCATCAAATGCCATAAGTTCTCGGGAAAGCAGTAGCTCAAATTCCTGCCATTAAAGCCCGTGGTAGTCTCTGCACCCTTTCAGCAGTGGGGATTGGACTTCATCGAGGAAATTCATCTTCCCTCAAGTGGCCAACATCGATGGATTTTGACTGCGACTGACTACTTCACCAAATGGATAGAAGTTGTCCCTACCAGAAGCACTTCTCACAAAGTGATTATCATCTTCCTAGAAGATATCATAGCCAGATTTGGTTGCCCCAGCAGAATTGTCACTGATAATGCCTCTCCCTTTCGGTATGAGCCTCTGGTTAAGTTCTACAAACAGTTTGAGATTTCACTACTTCACTCTACTCCCTATTATCCTCAAGGAAACGATCTGGTAGAGTCCTCCAATAAAAGTCTGATCAAGCTCATTAAGAAGCTACTGGAGGACAATAAAAGGGCCTGGGACTCAAAGCTCAAATTTTCTCTTTGGGCTGATCGAGTGACAACAAAGAAATCCCTGGGCATCTCACCTTTCCAACTTGTTTACGGAATAGAGGTTGTTTTCCCTACTCAGTTCACCTTACCTGTGGCAAATCTCCTCCAAGACTTTGAAGGAGAACCTAACCACGTGATTAGAAGGATTCATCAGATGATGGAAGTGCAACAGATCAGAGAACAGGTCATGAACAGGGCCTACCATCATCAGCAGAAGATCAAGCAGGCTTTTGACAGGAAGGGAAAAAAGAAAGAATTCGAGCAGGGTGATCTGGTGCTCAAATGGGATGCACCCAGGCAGGAAAAGGGGAAACACAGTAAATTTGATGCCCTCTGGTTCAGGCCTTTCAAGATCCTCGAATTATTTTCAAGAAACACTTACAGTTTGTAGGATCTGGAAGGCAAAGAAGTTTTTAGCAGCCCAGTAAATGGGCATTTCTTAAAAAAATGTTTTCTGTGAGCCATAGTCGGCTCTTTTTGTTTTGTAAATATTGTTTATGTTTTTGTTTTTCAGACTAATAAATGACTCCATAACCCAACCGCAAAGGCACTGAATCTGCAAAAGAGTTCTTAGATCATCACAGGGACGACTCTATCCCGGGGGGGGTCCAGAATCAAGCGCGTGGTTTTCCAACAGCCGAGATCTTAGCGCCCAGATCAATGACGCTCGCACGATCCCATCATCCTCAGCTGCTCAGTTTTAAATCAACGTGGGGCCCTCTTTCTTGTCGTGTCACCTTGCCATTCGTCCATCCCCCCTCTTCTGTTTATGTGGTCCATCCCACATGTCATCATCCACTTACCACTCACCGCACGACCCGTTCCCTTCCACATCAACCTCCCACTAAGGGTGTGTCCATTATGTGTCATCTCCCGTCCCCTACACTTATTCCTTTTGCCATGTGTCTCTCCTATAACCTCTCTTGCCCCCTCATCTTTTCAAGCCTCGCCCTCTTAGTCCGACGCCACCACTCCTGTCATGTGCCCCATCCTTCGCATTGGCCTCCACGCCTGTTCTTCAATCCACTCAGTTATTCCAAGTGGCAGCGCGAGGAGTCCTCCACATCCCAAGGTGCCGAGTTGGCCGGGCCGTTCTCAATCCCGACGAAGCAGTTATTGAAGCAGTTGGTGGTGGTTAGACATCACCTCCGCCATAATGGGAAAGTCTGACAATGAATTAAAGACACGTCGATTCGCCAATGAAACTATTAGAAGATCGATCACGTATGCCATAAGTTGCATGACCATTCAAAGATCGCGGCTGCAGATTGTCAGAAGCCATGCAGACACAAAGATTTTAATGCTATGTCTCGATTTTGTTGTTGTTGCTAGTTTGAGTATATGTAGGCGTTTTCGCCATTTTTGTATCGATCGATGGTAGAGCTGAGCTCCCGACTGTAAAGTTTCAACAACCATTCTGGTTTCCTGGTTATGCCTCTGTGTTTGAGATTTCTTGTTTTATGACAAACATTTCTCCTTTTCCATCCATGTTTCATTTCATTCCAAAGAGTCCATTATCGAATGATTCGCGTGGATTGTTGCAATTATGTTATGATAAAGGATTTGTTGTGACATTATTGTATTCTCTGATCTTCTGTGTTTGAATGCAAAAGGATCTTGTGTTTGGATGCTTTCTTCTCCAGTCTGTTACAAACCTAATGTTTATGATAGACCTTCGCACTCTTCTCATGCAAGTCTTCCCCCTACTCACCTTTTATTGCAACTCATTGTTTGAAGTTTATCAAGACCTCACTCATCCATGCATGCCTGGCCTAGTTTCTAAGTTGAGACGATATCATTCTAATTTTTCCTCCATTTGATCACCCCTTTAAAGAAATCATGACATTAAACTGATGGGTGTCAGGCTCTGCTCCTGCAAGCAATCCAGGAGTGACTTCTGACGCTAACACTAGTGTGTGCTTGGTTTTTAAATGTTATTTAAGCCTAATTGTGTCGACTGATATTTTCACAAAGTGGAATATCAAGAGATCCATCGATTGTGAATGCTTAAGGGCCCATCATTGGTTGCATTGGAACCACCTCTACCACTGTTACGGTGAAGAATTGACCAACAAGGGTCGTTCCAAGCGACTAGGCAGTGGGAAACTATCTCTGATCTTGCTCTGCGAGGAGATTATTCAACTTCAAAGGAACCTACTGTTTCTGACCTTGGAGCAGAATCTCTCAGGCCATCCAACCCTCTGATTACTAACTTGTTGGCACCAATATTAGTACAAGTTGTCCCTCCTAAGGTGACACCTTCTGAGTGTCAGTTAGTCTTACAAGCAGCCATGGAATAAAATGTTGCTACTTTGTCCGGGAGTCCTCATACTCCCATTTAGGCTACTATCATAGGCAGTATTTTGCATCCTAACCCACCTTCACCAGTCTGAACCATAGTGGTCTCAAATCCCTCTACCTTAGGCAGTGGTCTGATACCATCATTGACGACGACCACTAATTCGTTTACGCAAAGTGCAATGGGCCCTCCATTCTCATATGGGATGCCCAGCTTCGATTCGAACTCAATCCTTACCTAATCCACCTTACATACCATGGGTCTGGGGGAAGGGAGCTCAAATTCTCTCATGAAAGGGTCTATCAGGGTCACTTCAGTCCCCTTTAATGCTATCCCTTACGGTGGGGGTCATATACCTCCTCCGTCCCCCTTGCTTAGTGGTGCTTTCCAGCAACCCATCGAGATGAATGCTAACTATAGCTTGTTTGGAGCGGGAAGTTTAGGACTTTCATCTTACACTATGTCGGTGGGATCCATGTCATTCTCTTTGTTTAGAATGTTTGGGAACAACGCTTTTTCTTCGGCTATCATTTCAACTGGGGGAAACCCTAGTTTTGGGCAACAGAACTCTATGCAAGGTACTATTCCTACACAGGGGGAAAGTACAGGAGTTTTCTCCTCTTAGGGACTTTGGAATCCTTGGCAAGGATCAGTTCCCTCACAAGGGATGTCAATCGGGGGAAACCCCTTCCATGCTCTTGGAACCCCGGGCAGGGTTCAGTACCTATGCATGTCGGATCAGTCGGGGGCATCCCCTTCCAAAATACTTGGAACACAACACAAGGAGAAATATTCACCCAAACCATGTCATCCAATTACAAGATTCAACGAATGATATCCCAGCAAATGCAGTTTCCATACGTTGGTCAAGGCCACGATTTCTACCAGAACCTTGACCAGCAGTCCAACTTTTCCTGGAAACCTAGTGCTAGTCAAACTCTAGGACCCCTTTTTCATGTACATAGTACTCAACCTAAACTACTTTTTCTGGAAACACTACATCTACCAAACTTGTCAAGGTTGCTCAATGACCCAATTTTTCACGAACATCATTGGCGCCCCATGCCGACTAAGTTTCCCTCGGATATTCCAAAATTTGAAGGCAAGCCTTGCAAAGACCTAGGTGATCACGTGACAACATTCCACTTATGGTAATCGTCAAACTCACTATGAGACGACTTCGTCTAGTTTCACCTTTTTCAATGCACTCTTATCAAGGGTGCCACTAAATGGTATATTGAGCTTGATCGCTCAAGGTATTCTTACTTTAATGACTTGGTGATGGTCTTCCTAAATCATTTCTAATTACCCCTGAGATACGATTTTGGCACTAAATTGATGGCCAACTTTGAGAAGACTAAGGTCGACCATATCTCTGATCACATCCGAGAATGGTGGTGTCGGAAGATCTTGATTAAGGTACAGGTCCCATCGGATTTCTTGTTTGAGTGGTTCCTGAAGTCTTTGGTACCCATTGTATCCAAAGATTTTGCAACTTCTGGAGTGCTTTTAGAGGAGGAGGCGATAATGAGAGTGCAATAGCTTGAACTCATTTACTCTCAATCCAACATGCTCTATGATATATTTCCATATGTGCCATGGTCCATCCTCAATAAGGCTAAACAAAAGTTTGGACCCCATGTCGATGGTATTGTGGGCTCAGCACAAGGAAATTCCATTTATATGTTGTCAAATCAATTGCAAGAATTGTTGATACAATAGTCTGCAGCTAGCCAGACCTTCGGTTCAGATTTTCCCCCTACCCAAACATCGGGCGTACACAGTGTGCAGTCGACGAACCCGAAGTCCAACCAAAAGCCTGAAGGAAAGAAGAAACAATGAAAAAATAAGGGTAAAGGGGACAAAAATGCTAATAACAATGCTAGCGGGGGAAAAATAGAGAAGAGAAAGTCGAAGTATCTGTGTAACCTTTGCACAGAGGACCACCCAACTCACCTGTGCCTCGGACTTGCGGAGGCTCAGAAGCTATTGGTGCAGTAATAGCTTGTTGTGCTGATGAACCCATTTCCACATGGGAAAAACATGGCTCAAGCTTCAGCATCCTTGAGCACAGAAGGGGGTATTCAGGGACCCCCTGGGTCTATTGGTAATAATCCAGACCCGAATTTCTACATGTTGAAAGGTGATGCTTATATAACAACCAGGGTCAATATTACAGAATGTTGGAATCTGTTGAAAGGGAAAAGAAGCCACAAACCCACCGGTTCCTCTCCATATTGAGAAGACGATGGGAGAAATAATGACACACATCCCCAAAGGTGTGTTCAAGAAAGCTTCTCATAATCTGAATGTGAGGGTTTCCCAGAACTACTCTGTTGTGGAAGATTTGGCACAAACCCCTTTCATGATGTCTGCTTTTGAAGTCCTCTAGAGCTTCCCTTCGCAGAGAAAATCCTTGTTATCCACCTTGGGATCAAGAAACTTGTAACCTAGGAGCGATCATCCTCGATCCAACCAACTTGAAACCTCTTCTTCCTTACCACGTTGCATTTTACTTGAAATATCTTACTCGAAATATCTTCCATACAGTGGTTGAAGAGGGTGCCTCGACTTCCATGATTTCATTGGCATGTTGGAAGGCCATTGGCCAACCCATTTTGTCTCTGTCACCTACATTGCTTACATCATTTGATGATCATTTGTTCAAACGACATGGAATCATTCCTTATTTCCATGTGCAGTTAGGAGGAAATACCATGTGTGTCAAACTTGAAGTGGTTGATGCACCTCTTGACTACAACATTTTGTTAGGATGGAGTTGGACCTATGCAATGCATGCAGTGGTTGCTATAGTTTTTTGGCTTTTGTTGTTTCCACAAGAGGTTTGGATTGTGACCATTGACCAATTGTCATTCTCTTGTCCTAGCCCTTCATCGGCGGCATCCATGATCCCGATGATTGATAATGCTCATCCCGACACCATCAATGTAGGGGTTGGTTTGTGTCCATCGTTGATGGGTACTTTCAATTACCCGCCAGCTTATGGTGATTTCAAGCTTATATCGACTACCCCCAACCAACCTAGGGATGAAATTTTTCAAATGTCGTCGTTCCAAACGACTTACTTTCATGATCTGTGGAATCTTCCTTCCCCATCAGATTCAATGGAGGGGAAAGGGAATTCTGGCATGGCCATGCCCTTGTCTACGGCTAAAGTTGTGTACAACATTGTACAGCAAGATTCAACCGACCCCGATCCGACTCCCACACAGGAGTTAGATCCATTTCTCAAGCATATTTGGGCTTGAGGTTCTCTTACCACTATAGATTCTTTAGACCTGGTCCTGCCCTCAGATGAGGCAATTCTTGAGGCATTGACTTTCGAGATAGACCCTAGGATGATCACCATCATAGATCTTACTTCCTCTCGGAGTTAAGGAGAATAGAGGCAGGTGAATTTGTTTTGAATATGACTAGAGATAGGTCTTGTCCTATTAATCCTCTAGATACACACGCAATTTACACCGAGGGTAATATGGAAAGTATCATGGAAACGATCCCCATAAATATCTCTAGAACCCATGGCATCGTGGAGAATGTTTTCGTCGAAGAAGACTTCTCCCCCGAAGAGATTCGAATTTATACAGAGTTATTTAAATAATTTCGCAATGTTTTTTCCTGGTCTTATGAGGAAATTCCAGGCATAGACCCAAGAATCGTCGAACATGAAATAATGACTTATCCTAATGCCAAGCCAGTCTGACAAAAGCCTCGTCCAATGAATCATCGAAAAGCAGCAGTAATTAAGGCTAAAGTAGAGAAACTACTTAAGGTCGGTTTTATCTACCCCATATAGTTGACAGAATGGTTGTCAAACCCCGTTCCGGTTAACAAAAAACAAGGTACAATTCACGTGTGCATGGACATTCGTGACTTGAACAAGGCATGTCTGAAAGATAATTTTCCCACCCCATTCATCAATCATATTGTCGATGAATGTGAAGACTACGAGGTCTTTTCATTCATGGATGGTTTTTTGGGATATAACCAGATTCAGATCAAACCCAAAGACCAGCATAAAACAAATTTTATTTTTCCTTGGGGCATGTTCGCATATCATAAGATTCCTTTTAGCCTGAAGAATGTTGGAGCCACTTTTCAGTGGGCCATGTTGTTTTCTTTCCATGACCTTAGACATATAATCGAGGCATATCTTGATGATCTAGCATCACGCTCTCACAAGAGATCTAATTATACCATGCACCTTCGACTAATATTTGAACGATGTCGCTACTATCGAATTTCTTGAATCCTAACAAGTGAAATTTTTGCATGACGTCGGGTCCTCTCTTAGGTTTCATTGTTTTAACAACAGGGATCATGGTCGATCCTCTCAAGTTTGAGGTGATAGTTCAATTTCCTCGCCCATGAAAAATACCCCAGCTTCAGAGCTTACAGGGGAAAGCAAACTTTCTTTGGTGTTTTGTCGCAAACTACGCTGAGATCACTAAAGGGTTTATGCATATGTTGAAAAAGGGAGTCCCATTTTGTTGGGATGAAGCTGCTCATTGCTCTTTTGAAGCGTTGAAATGTGCCCTTACATTTTCCCCTCTGCTATTGCCTCCCTATTATAAGAACGATTTCTTGTTGTACTTGGCCACTGCAAAGTCGACCATCAGCATGGTCTTGGTTCAATAGGATGATCTGCTTGAGGAGCATCTTATTTATTATCTTAGTCGAGGCCTGGTTGGATTGGAACCCAACTATTCCCATGTTGAGAAGATTTCTTTGGCAGCAGTGCATGTTGTCCAGCAATTCTATCATTACATTTTGCTTCGCAAGACCACTGTCATTGTCATTGTGAACCCTTTTCAATATGTTCTGACACGACGTCTCATTGGTGAAAAGATCAGTAGATGGATTGTAATCCTCCAGGAATTTTACTTGGATTTTGTTTCTGTGAAATCCTAAAAGTCGTTGGTCCTTGTGAAAATTATTTCAGAACTTTCAGTCAAATTTAGTGATCTCACACCCGAAGAATCACCTATCAAAGGAGATAATTTTCTAATCGCATATTCGAACCCTTGGTATAGAGATATACTAGTCTATCTCCAGACTTTGAAGTGCCTTGCTTCTCCTTCTCGATATGAGCATCGACAAATTCCCTATCAGGAATGAAACTATCTCATACTTGATGACACTTTGTATCGTTGAGGTGTAGATTTAATTCTTCGTCAGTGCCTTATACATGAGGAAGCAGAGCTCATTCTGAATCACTGCCACATTGGAGCATGTGGTGGTCATTTTTTTGGGTTGGAAACAGCCCAAAATATTTTGCGTGTCTGTTACTTTTGGCCTACATTAATCAAGGATTGCATTAAGGCAGTCAAGAAGTGCCACCCATGTCAAATATTCTCTTGGAAGATGCAGGCACATCCTACTCCCATGTTTCTTGTCATTGTTGTTGGTCGTTTCACCAAGTGGGGGATTGACTTTACTACATGTCACCCTGCTTCATCTAGGGGGCATCGTTACATCATCATAGTGGTAGATTACTTCACAAAGTGGGTCGAGGCTATGCCAATGTTTAACAATGATGGAGAAACAATGGCTCTTTTCATTTTTAACCAGATAGTAGCAAGGTTCGGCATCCTAAAGGAGATTGTCACTGACCATGATAGTCACTTCAAAAACAAAATGATGACTGAGTTAACATCAAATCTTGGGTTTAGGGAAGAACATTCATCACCCTACTAACCACAAGAAAATGGTCAGGTTGAAGCTATGAATAAGTCTCTCAAGACTATTCTTCAGTGAACGATCAATTCTGCCAAGTCAAATTGGCATTTGATGTTGTACTCGGCATTGTGGGCCTATCAAACATCTATAAAGACTTCCACCGATTTCTCACCTTTTCAACTCGTATACGGGCTGGAAGCAGTCTTGCCTATTGAGTGCAATATCCCGTCTTTAAAGTTGGCAGTGGAATTACTGCCAGACACTTTGCCGCTTGAGGAATGCCTATTATATCTCGAGCATATCGATGAGAAATGTCATGATGCAGCCTCGACCAATGAGGCTCATAAGCAATGATTCAAGTATCAGTACGATCGGTCTATTCGTCCTCAAATTTTCTCCGAAGGTGATCTTGTCTTGGTCTATGATCAAGAGAAATATCCCCTAGGGGAAGGCAAGTTCAAACCCATTTGGTTCAGACCTTTCATCATGAAATAGGTCTTAAAGAAGGGCACTTACCGTCTAGTTGACTTTGAAGTAAATGCCTTGGCGAAGCCTAGAAATGGGCTTTACCTCTAGAAATATTACTCTTAGGTTGGTCACCTCGGTGACTTCTTGTATATATGTATAGTTCTTATACATTTTTTTGTCTTTTTGTTTTATGGACATGTAGTTATTTATGTCTTATTTTTCATTGTGGAAAATGTCAAGTGAATCGAAGGTGTTCTTTGGGTTCATGGACGATGTTAGCCGACACACTCAGAGGCTTGCTTCTGCAGCTTGGGTGATTTTCACACCTGGAGGCCAGTTGCTATCTTCCAAAGGTATTTTTCTAAGTGATGCCACAAACAATGTCATTGTGTATAGCGTAGTGATAGATTTTCTTCATGACACTTTGTCGCATGGAATTTATCACCTTCGAGTCTACGTAGATGCTCAGTTGGTTGTGTCCTAGTTAAATGGATTTTACCACATTTATGATCCTACTTTGCACCGACGTTTCCTTAGGGTACATCTCTTAGAACGTTACTTTGATTACATTACATATATTCATGTTCCTAGGAGATTTAATTATATGACAGATACTCTAGCTAATCAAGTGTTAGATTGGCATGTTGCACACACATACACATGTACATACATTTGTAAAAAATGTGATCCATAAGACAAATAAGATGTATATATATGTATATATATCAAAAGTGTCATGAGTACATAGGTGGGTGCGAACACCTCAAAAATAAGGTTTAGTATACATCACGGGGCTTGTTCCCTCAAAAAATATACAAAGGTTCCCTCGGCACACAAAAGTCTAGCCTATCTAAGCTCGAGGCTTATTGGCCCTTCCATAGTGAATGATGGCATTGGCTAAATGCTGGAAGAACTAGACCCAAGTCCATGGCACCCCCACTACATGAGGCTGCATAGAAGGTGGAAGATCCTCAATCTCGTCCATAGGTACTATACGAGTGAGCGCGGTGAGGTTGCGCTCCACCTGCCTCCAAACTCTCTTAGCCTCTCCGGTTGGAGGTCCCCTTGTGGTTGTTGGTATATTGGCTGATTTTGGTCCTACCTCTAGTAGAGGATGTCATCGAGTCCTCATGAAGTCTATCGGGCGTCCTAGTCCCACATCTGTACATAACAAATACACAAAAGTCAGTACTCTAATACACACATAAAAATGATATATATATAAACAATTAAAAAATTAAATAACTTTTAAAAATGTGTTACCTATCTCTCCTCACTCCTCTCCAAGAGGCATGGGCATGTCTAGATCCCTATAAAATTTAATTCCAGCATAGGGGTAGTCCTTTATCACTGGAATCTTTCATACCCACCAATCAAAAAAGGTGTCGTCGAAGGCCTCTATGGTCCTCCATCCCCCCTGTCGTGGAAGCAATGTTGTCCATCTGCATATTGTTGGGAAGGAGGCCACATGCCCCCACATAGTCTCTCTAGGACTCAAGTTGGGCACTCTCTCTAAGAAGAACTAACAAAGAATAGTTCCAAACCCAAAGTTTTTGTTGTTGCGTAGACGACACTCTGTCAGTTGTCTCTTCATGCATGTGAGCATGGTCGTACTCCAGTCAAATATCTGTGCCTCATGGCATAGAATAGAACAATGCATGTGTGCCTAGGAATCCTGGTGAAGGGTCACAGATCCAGTAATCCACCCAATAAGTAACAAGATCACTCTCGGAGACAAACTCGTGATATTGTGAGTGAGATCGGAAGAGCG
>CBVK0100020210.1:0-41159 GCA_900067695.1 Picea abies
TTCCCTACACGACGCTCTTCCGATCTCACTGGAGAATTTCTTCGTCGGAGTGGACTGCTCCCCCGAGGATATTCGAATCTACACAAATTTATTCAAGGAATGCCACGATGGTTTTTCATGGTATTATGAGGAGATGCCAGGAATTGATTTGAGAGTCATCGAACATGAAATAAAGACTTATCCTGATGCCAAGACAGTCTGGAAAAAGATTCATCCATTCAATCCTCGGAAAACAACAGCTATTAAGGCTGAAGTAGAGAAGCTGCTCAAAGACGGTTTCATCTACCCCATTCATTTGACTCAATGGGTGTCAAATCCTGTTCCGATCAACAAAAATAAGGAAAATATTCACGTATGTATGGACTTCCATGATTTGAACAAGGCCTGTTCAAAGGATAATTTCCCCACCCCATTCATATTGACCAAATTGTCGATGAGTGCATAGGCTATGAGGTCTTTTCTTTCATGGATGGTTTTTCGGGATACAATCAGATACATATTAAGCCCGAAGACCAGCACAAAATAGATTTTATCTATCCATGGGGTACATTTTCTTATCGGAAGATGCCTTTTGGCCTAAAAAATGTTGGAGCCACTTTTTAGCAGGCCATGTCTTTTTCATTCCATGAACTAATACTTATAGGCAAGGCTTATCTCGATGATTTAGTCTCACGATCTCGTAAGAGAGTTGATCATCCCACACACCTCTAACTTATCTTTGAGCGATGTCGCTACTATCAAATTCACTTGAATCCAAACAAGTGTATTTTTTGTGTGACATCAGGTCATCTTCTAGGTTTCATAGTGTTGACAACAGGGATCATGGTTGATCCTCTGAAGGTTGAGGTGATAGTTCAATTGCCTCCCCCGTGCACAGTACCTCAGCTTCAAAGATTACAGGGTAAAGCGAATTTTCTTTGGCATTTTATCTTAAACTATGTTGAGATCAAAAAAGGGTTTATGGATCTACTGAAGAAGGGAGTCCCTTTCCATTGGGACAAAGCTGCTCAGAGCTCTTTCGAAGCATTAAAAAATACCCTCACGTATTCCCCTCTGGCCTCCCAATTATAATAAATATTTCTTATTGTATTTGGCCGTTGAAAAGTTGACCATCGGTATGGTCTTGGTTCAAGAGGATGATCTGATTGAAGAGCATATGATCTATTACCTAAGCTGAGGTCTAGTTGGACCAGAACTCAGCTACTCCCACGTTGAGAAGTTAGCGATGGTAAAAGTGCATGCTGTCCAGCGGTTCCGACATTATATTTTGCTTCGTAAGACCATCGTTGTTGTTGTTGTGATTCTGTTTCAATATGTGTTGACACAATGTGTCATCGGCATAGTTATCCTTCAGGAATTTGACTTGTATTTAGTTTTAGTGAAACCCAAAAAATTACTAGTCTTTGCGGAACTTATCTCGGAACCTCTAGTCGAATTAGGTGATGTTACACCTGTAGAATCACCGATTAAAGGACATATTTTTATGATTTCATCTTCGGACGCCTAGTATGGAGATATACTAGTCTATTTCAAGACTTTGAAGTGCCTCACCTCTAATTATCATGATAATCATCGACGTATATTACATCGAGCGAAGAAATATCTCATACTCGAAGACACTTTGTATCGTCGAACTGTAGATTGCATCCTTTGTCGGTGTCTCATTCATGAAGAAGCGAAACTCGTGCTTAATGACTGCCAAACTGGAGCATGTGGTGGTCATTTGTCTGGGTTGTAAACAACCCAAAATATTCTACGAGCTGATTACTTTTGGCTGACGTTGATCAAATATTGCATTGAATCGGTCAAGAAGTGCCACCCATGTCATATCTTCTCTCGGAAGGTGAGGGCACACCCTGCTCCCATGTTTCCCATCATTACTGTTGGCCCCTTCACCAAGTGGGGGATTGATTATACTACATGCCATCCCTCTTCATCCAGGGGGCACCATTATATCATCGTAGCAGTAGACTACTTCACAAAGTGGGTTGAAGTTATGTTGACATTCAATAATGATGGAGAGATAACAACTCTCTTTTTGTTTAATCAGATAATAGCAAGGTTTGACATCCCGAAGCTGATTTTCACTGACCATGGTAGTCACTTTCAAAACAAAATGATGTTTGAGTTAACATCAAATATTGGGTTAAGGCAATAAAATTCATCACCTTACTACCCACAAGAGAATGTTCAGGTGGAAGCTGTGAATAAGTATCTAAAGACGATTCTACAATGAACAATCAATTCAGCCAAGTCAAATTGTCATTTGATCTTGTACTCAACATTGTGGGCCTAGCAAATGTCTGTGAAGACTGCCACCATTTTATCAAATTTTCAACTTGTTTATGAGCTAGAAGCAGTCTTGCCAATAGAGTGCCATATCCCATCTCTTAAGTTGGCATTACAGTTATTTCCAGACACTTCACCGCTTGAGGAATGCTTATTATATCTTGAGCAACTCAATGAGAAATGATGTGATGAATCCTTGGCTAATGAGGCTCACAAGTAAAGAGTCAAGTGTCAGTATGATCGGTCCATTTGTCCTCAGATGTTCTCTGAAGGTGACCTTATCCTGGTCTAGGACCAATATAAAGATCCCTTGGGGGCAGGAAAGTTCAAACCCATGTGGTTTTGACCATTCATTGTGAAGGAAGTATTAAAGAAGGGTGTGTATCGTCTAGTTGAATTTGATGGGAATGCTTTGGCGGAGCCTAGAAATGGGCTCTATCTCAAGAAGTATTACTCGTAGGTGGGTCGCCTTGGGTGACTTCTTGTACATTTGTATAATTCTTATACATTTAGTTTTTTTTGTCCTTTTTTTTTATGGATGTGTCATTTTTTATTTCATCTTTTTCACTGTGGAAGATGTCAAGTGAATCAGAGGTGTTTATTGGGTTTGCGGATGACTCTAGCCGACACACTCGGAGGCTTGCTTCTGCAACTTGGGTGATCTTCACACATCAAGGCTAGTTTCTATCTTCTGTAGGTTACTTTTTAGGTGACACCACAAACAATGTCTTCGAGCACAGTGCAATGATATAGTTGCTTCATGACACTTTGTTGCATGGTATCTCTCACCTCCGTGTCTACTTAGATGCATAGTTGGTTATGTCCCAGTTAAATGGGGTTTACCGCGTTTATGATTGTACTCTGCACCGACGATTCCTTAGGGTACATCTCCTAGAATGATGCTTTGATTACATTACATATATCCATGTTCCTAGGATATTGAATCAAATGACAGATACTCTAGCTAATCAAGTACTAGATTGGCATATTTCACACACATACAGATGTACATACATTGTAAAAACGTGATCCATAAGACATAAAAGATGTAAATACACACACACACACACACACACACACACACACACACATATATATAGATCAAAATTCTCAGAGTACATAAGTGGGCGCAAGCACCTCAAAAAATAATATGTCTGGTATACATAGCGGGACTTATGCCCTCAAAAATATACAAAAAGTGCCCTCGGCACATAAGTGGTCCACTCTAAGCTAACCACAGGGCCTATTGGCCCTGCCACAGTGAACAAAAACGTTTTCCAAACATTGGAAAAGATCGAACTCGGTCTGTGGCACCCCAACTACATGAGGTTTCATAGATGGCGGGAGATCATTGATCTCAACCATAGGCATTGTACGAGTGAGAATGGTGAGGTTCCACTCCACCCATCTCAACACTCTCTTAGGCTCTCTGACTAGAGGTCCCCCTGTTGTTGGTGGTGGTTCGGTGACCACTATTGGTGCTGCCTCTGGTTGAGGACATCACCTGCTCCTCACAAAATCAGCTGGACGGACTGGCCCCACATCTGTACATAACAGACACATAGTTGTCAGATACTCTTGTACACATAAAAATGATATATATAAAAAGAAATAAAAATTTAAAAATTAAAAAAAAAGAAAACATACCTATCTATCCTTGCTCTACTCCAGGAGGTGCGGGCATGTCAGGATCCCTGGAGAAGTTGATCCCGGTATACATGTAGTCCTCTATAGCCAGAATCTTTCGAGACCACCAGTCAAAGAAAGTATCATCGAAGGCGTCAATGGTCCTCCCTCTCCCTGTTGTGGAAACAACGCTGCCCATATGAACACTGTTGGGAAGGAGGCCATGTGCCCCCATACTATCTCTCGTGGACTGAGACTAGGTACCCTCTTGAAGAAAAAAGAGCATAGAATAGTCCCGAACCCAATTTTTTTTTTTCCTCCTATGACACTCCGTGAGCTATCTCATCATGCACTCTATCATGGTTGTGCTCCAGTTGAACACTCATGCATTATCACTGTACCTCACAATGCATGTGCACCTGGGAGGCCTAATGTAAGGCCGCAGATCCAATAATCCACCCAATAAGTAAAACTATCACTTGCAGTGATAGGTTGGTAGTCTTGTGGATCAGAACATGAGAACCCACTTTATCTATGTCAGCCTCGCAGTGTATCCCAATCAACTCAGCTATGTTGTGAGGCCCAGGGGGAAAAGCACAAAGGTGGACTAGTTCCCCTCTCCTTGAGAGGCTAGTCAAAAAATAAATATCCTTAGTCATTGGAGTCAAGGAATACTCCTCAAGCATAAATGCCTCTGCATCTGGGTGCTAGTAATCCACCAAGGCATTCAACAGCCTGGTTTGTGCCCTCATGAGTGGACACTAGAAGAATTTTCACAGCCTGCATTGTTTTAATGAGATGACAACAACAAAGTATTCTTCGACCAAAGAATCAATTTCCTCATGCTCCTTCTCTCTCCAATGGACATACATCCTGATACAAACACATTGAGCTTACCTTCTCTAGGCTCATGAAAAATACATCGAAGGGAATTTCATCGTGTCTTTCTAATCATAGTTGCATATCTACGTCTTTGGCCTAATGCCAGCTCCATGTTTCTCTCAACTAAACCTTTTAAGCATGCCTTATACGCAAGCCTTGTAGCACTTTGCCTCTACGACTTGACACCTTGACCCATGGAGGAATTTTCCCCGAGTGTCCTTTTCCTACACATGTCTCTTTGCTTTGAGCATTAGTGTATTCCTTGCACTTGGAGCTAGTATGCTTGTGACACTCGTTCCTCCTTTGTAATGTAGCATTATTTTATTCTTTTTCAATCTCTTTCAAAATATTAAAAAAGACAAAAAAATCAAATATACCCCAAAAAGAGGATGGGAAAAGTGTTTTCTTTTTATGGAAGCACAATGAGTCTCCCTTGGAAAAAGCACATCCTTTCATTTTTCATCAAGCATTGGGATTTAATATGACCTTAGGAAGTTGTTCTAGCTACATAGAGTTGTGTCCTCCTCCATTTAGTTACTCTTCCAAACACATGGAGAGTTTGCGTTACCTCTTGCATCATGAACTGATGTCAATGTCATGTTGCCTAAGTCTGATCATCTATCATGCTATTGTCCAAGGGAATTTTTACTCATCTTGAGTCGGCCCTTCTGCAGTTTGTCTTTTTTCCCTCATGCCCAGCCATCCTGAAAGTCCAATCAAGTCCTTGTTTGAAATCAATGAAGCTCTTTGCCTGATCATCAAGATCCTCTTGTATGTTCCTGACGAGCCATCGAAGAACTCTGGGTAGTGAATTCGTACACTCACATTACACTCCTACCCAAGTTTTGAATATTTTGAAGTTGTTGCTCGATCTCTGGAGGCCTCATCTCCTACCATCATGCGTCATTCGCTTCATGAAGATGGATACTATACATGTATATCTTTGATTTTGAGATGTAGATACGATGTGTATTTCTCACGAATACACTTTATATAGTTATATGACATGGAAATGCAATGTATTTGATTGCAAGCCATGATTTATTTCATCCCGAGCATGGGTATGCCCACCTCGGTGAGACAATTATTATTTTTGCAGATGGCACCTCCCGAACTCTGGTCCCAGGCTCACTCACTTCGGATGTTGGTGAATATTTGTAATGTATTTTTTCCATCAGATTCTCTTCTGACCTCACACATTAGGGGGAATATTTTATAACCCTAAATTGCACCATACATGCATACCTGGCATGAGGCCATCTTACTTGCTATTTTTGCCAAGCCATCACTGAACAACTCTTCTTAAAAACACTGTTTTTGAAGATGTACACACCCTGAACCATTACTACCTATGTATGTATGCTAGTTGTACCATTACTTCCCATGTACATACACTATCTTCACCATTACATCCCACGTATGCCCACAAAAGTTGCAAAAATTAAAAAGTTGCAAGGAATTCATTGAGATTACGGGCTATTGGGTAGTTTTCCAATTGTCCCACTGTATATAGCCTGTCACCCAACTGAATAAGAATCCTTTTTTCATATAAAAGGATGTGTTGGGGTATCATTCACAAAACAAGCATAAGAACAATGAAACTCTACCCGTTTCACATCCCCTCCTTGCCCCAAGAATTTACAGCCACCTTGTGAGTTTTGTGCCACAATTGCCTATTCTTGCCTTTTTCCTCCATCATAAGCCCATGACATTTCCCTAGAGAGGAGTGTGAGAGGAGAAAGATATGTGGAAGTGAAATTAGATCTTGGTAAAGAGGATCCTGAACCAGGTTCGAGGAGCATTCGTCGATCTCATTGTAAGTAAACTTTGTGATTCTAATAAAAGGGGTACTTTTTCTGTCCCGCCATATGATGTGTTCAATATTTATGTTTGATTCATGTTTTATTATGACATCTAACCCACTAATTCATATATGAGATACATGTTCGTAGTTTCTTGTTTTTCTTTTTTTGAATGGAGGTTAGCCTTGGAAGGAGACTTTTAGTTGAGGAGCAATTGAACGCGAAAGGATCGACACCAGACATGGAGTTTAAGGTAAAGTTACCGGATATTTTACTTTGTATTTCATGCATGAATGTGGGTTATAGTCGGGGTAGTTATAAAAAGTAGGAGACTTTTAGATGGTTAGATATGCCTACATGTTGAACCCTAGTGTATTACATAGGGGGGTTTTCCCTCTATAGCACTCTTTGCTTGATTTCTTTCAGTTCTGTAATGCACTGTGATTCTGACTTAGGTTTCTTGAATTATGCACTCAATGCAGTTTTGATATCGTTCAACGGTTTAGGATTTAGAGTTCCTTTAACAAAATTCATGTACCATCTCAGTGCACGGTCTCTCAAGGTAGTACTAAAATGAGATCTCTTAACAACTTTGTCACTGACTTGCTTGATGCTCCATACAACTTCGCATAAAAACCAATGTTGATCGGGATCTTCAGATCCATATCCTCTAAATATATGTATCCTCATTTCATCTGCCATAGATCTTCCTAGGTTTCTTGAATGAGTATGTACTAAACTGTTGGTAACAGTGCTCTGAGTTCTCTAATAACTCTGACTACTCTGGTTACTTAACGCCGCTAAAATGACAAGAGGAGTAATAGTACTTACTTCAACAGCCGGTGAAATTCTTGAAGTTTATGATTCTTCTCGGTGAGGTTCTTCAGTCTTCTGTTCCTCTAACTCAACGGACCCTGACTATTCCTCATTCAATAACTCTTCTTCTCCTCCACTGTAGAACCCTTCATCCTCTACTGGTGGTTCATGGCTCTTCTCAAACAGGTTTAATAGAGGAACCTCTCTGAAGGTTCTCCCACTGTGCGTATGTCCAACCTCTGTGTTGTTGTCGTTGTCTGAGTTATTGAACATTAGCTTTTCAATATAGGTGATCATTGTATCTTCAAGATGTTCTTCTCATGCAATAGAATCTTGATCTTCAACTTCAAAAAGTGTAAACATTTTCCTCTAGGTCCCTTAAAGAAATATCTCTCTTCTTGGCTATATGACTCTACTTTGTCAATAGAAAACTCAGTGATGTACCCTCCAATAGTGTTATTGAACTAGTGATCTACTACTCTTGACACAATGTTATCAACTCTCTTAACCTTCTTGATCAGTGTCAATGTCCAAACCATAGGTGGTTTAGATATGATTTCAAGTTGGGTATCTTCTAATCTGGATAGCCACTCGTATAGATCCTTATGAATTCCCCCAAATAAAATCTCATGTATATCAGTAAAGATATACCTTCCCAACCAATCCTCTATACTAAAGCTAGGTTTCTTGTTCTGAGCTTCGATGAAGTCTCTTTATTGTTCTTCTATCCAATTTTGAATCTATGTCTTTGATGGAAACCACCTTGACATTCCTTCAATAAGATCCTAGTCTCGGCAACAGAACCATTTATTGGCACAAGGGAAAACCTAGGGTTCAACTCTAACAACGCACCAACAAGCCCTAACTACTGGCCCTTTCAGAAACACCTGCGGAGCAGATGCAGTCTCACTTGAAGTAGCAATAGGGGGTTGTAGGAAACAGGTGTCTACAACCAGAAGGAATGCAATGTGGATCCAAAACAACAACACACTAAAATCTAGTTATTCTTTACTAACTTAAGCCTACTTTGCATAGTTATATCTTAGATCTAACACAATAATGCAATAACAAAATAACAGAAGGTAAAGAACACAACATCAACCACAAAGACAAAAATATTTATGTGGTTCACCCTCTCCCTAGGGATACATCCACAAAACTGTGTTTCTTGATATATTATGTGAAAACATACAGTTCTATATGCATAATTAGCTTGCATATCTCTCTCTCATTCTCTCTTCTCCCCTCCTTGTGCACCCAGCTGTGGGGTTGACCTTCGTACGCAGATGAATATCTCACAATATGAGAATTCTCTCATGCTTAACACTTCTCTCTCGCACAATCATAATCACTCGATATCACAAAAAAAATCTAGCTAACCCTCCCTGGTCCTTTAAACCTTTATTTATACATTACAATGACTCTCATAAAACCTTATGCCAAAACCTAGGTGTCAAAACCCTAAATACAAAACCCTAGGTCAACTTGACTCATGTTTTCAGAGCTTTGCCAACCTGTCCTTCCTTCTTTCCCGCGAGGTACTCCAAATCATCCGTTGGTGGCTTTTTCTGCTTTCTAAGTTGTCCACAATCCATCTACCTTTCTTATCTATCTTCCTCTATCTTCTCATTCAACGGCTCTCTTTCCCTTACTCCACTCCTTCTTTTCTGCTTCTTTGACTACTTCAACCCATTCTCAGTCAATGTGTCTTCTGCGCAGTTCATACTTTTTCTTTTCTCTTCCTTTTTCTTCGCTTTCTTCCTTAATCCATAACCAAGGGCCAACAACACCAAAAATACTTCAACCAACATCATAGTATAGAAAAACACTTTCAGACATCCCAAGGAATCAAAGAAGAAACCCATGAATTAAGTTCAAGGATAACAAGAGGATGGAAGGTGGGAAAAAACACTTCCCAAAATGGAATATATGTGATTGTTGCCTAAACATAGTGCATATATGCACTATTTTCTCCTCACAATCTATAACACACGTAACCACATAAACTTACTTAGGATGGTAGGATGCCATATTTTCTCTTCCTTGTATCCCCATAACTTGGGTTTGAACCTTTATCACCCCTATATGTCGTGGCGTGCATGAGAAATTTCTTTATCAAAACATCCAATTGCATCAAATCTGCTCACTCAACACCCAAATTTTGATGGGAATGCATCAAAAGTTTACTACACAGACTAGGAACCAAACATCCTCGATTGGATGATTGGGATTCTCTTTGCATAACCAGATCAATTTTCAGAAGTGAATCAGGATCTTTTACCATCGGGAAAGTGGGTTACCTAATCTACATTTCCATCATGATAGTATCTCTCCAATGGTCCTGTTTCGAAAGATCCAATGATCTTTGTAGTTAGAATTCAATGACACCGATCGAATTGGCACCTCTAACTATGTGAAAACTAATTCCTCTTCCATCACCCATTCATCATGTGAACATGTGGGGTCCTCAACAAATATATGGAGGAGATCATATCAGTCACCCATCCCACAAATCAATGGTTCTTATCCACTCAGGGTCCTATTACATATGGATTCACCCACTTCGAGTGATCGCAGGTCTTGTCGATTGGTGCTCTCTAATGAGGCTACTCATCCCACTAATGGTCAGAAACCATTCAAGATCCTATAACTCCATGACATTTAATAGACATCTAGGTATTCCTCCTTATAATGGATCACTTTAGGTCCAACGAATGTGTACCCATTGACATATTCTTCAATGGATCCATAGTCCATTCATTCTATGGATCTCAGTGTTAGTTTTCCTCTATCAAAACTCTCTCCTAGAATCCTTTCCTCTCCTTCCTAACTCCCTTCTTCTGATAGACTTATCTTCTTGATCCTTTGGGATTCAACAATCCATATCTCATCGGCTTGACTTCTTATGGACCAATGACTCACAATTGGTCGGGACTTTCCCATCATAAATCCATTGGGACCTATCACCTTTCTAATGGCCTTTCCTTCTAATAGGATTTCTCATGAGGATTAGATCTCTAACCAACGGTCAAGATCTTCTCCTCCCATTGAATCAAAAAATGTCATCCATAAGGTTCCACACATGGTTTTTAATCACTTTTAAAGGATTTCTCCAAGATTCAACAACTCCACAGTCCTTTCAAGGTTAGTTTATCGATGTTATACCTAACTCCGTTAAGAAATCAAACCACTCAGTAACCAACTAGGATCATTCTACTCCAAAAAACCCAAATGAAGATCTTGCATCCTACAATCTTTCCATTCAAAAGCTGGGGGAACCATTGGGATATTGTATGTTCTAGAGTTAAAAAGTCATACATTATTTCCTACAAGGATTTAACTCACCTTCCTCAAGATACCAGACCACTTTCCCAGCAACTACAAACACTCTACCCAAGCAACCAAATGAAGATTTTATATATTTCAAGCTTTCCATTCAAGGGCTAGGAATTTTATAGGAAAAATGACATGTATTGAACTTCCTCATTCATTCATTCATTCATTCAGAGTTAACACAATTGATAATGAATGAAGGTTCTTTTACTCCATTTTACTCAGGAATTGAACATTCTTTCATTTAACCAAATCTCTAATATAAACAAAAAGAAATTTATCATCATCATTAAGCATGCAATAGAAATGAAAAAATAACACTTTTATGTTTAGTAATGATTCTAACCATCCAACTCACTAAGGAAAATGAATTTCCAACCAACCATAGGCTATGTTGCATCACTCCTTTCTACAACATTTCACCCCCATCTCAGGCCATGGTACCACCAATAGACTATCTCAGTTTACTACCAAATCAATAAATGGTTCAGGAAGGTTAATCTCCCTCACTCTGCTAGTAACAACAAAAGTTTCCCTCTTCCCACTGAGATTAGGAACTCCACGAGATTATCAGGAACCTTACTAACTATATTTCCTCTTCATAATGGATCCCCTTATTTGCTACAAATTGCTTATATGACCTCCCCTTATCAATGTCAGTTTCTTTCCAGTAAGCACCAAGTTTTGGTCCTCTTTTTCTCTAGTATGAATATGGGTCTTCTCTGCTCCAAGGTGACCATTCAATTCTTGGGAAAGATTCCTATTTTCTTCAAAACAAATTCCCAACTCTTCCTTGTTTTTCAGAGTTGTGTGTGTAATCTCTTGTTCTCATTGCACCATCTGTTTGTGAGTCTGCAACTCAATTTCTTCACAATAAGCCTCTGTAAGAGTCCAATCTTCATGAATCCACATTCTGGATCTCCTCTATCTCACATAATGTTGATGTTATCTTTATTTAATCCTCTTTCTTTTCCACGTTATTAGTCTGCTCATCTTCTGTGTTTTTTCCACCTTTTCCCTCTTCTTCCTCTCCATCCTCGAGAACATTGATGAATTATGTCAGAAGCAATCCAGTGTGTCAGGCTCTCGAATCGAAGGGGGAAATCCAGTGCATCCTTCTAGTTGATATCTCAGTTGACATTTCATTCCTTCAAGTATCAAATCATCCAACAATTATAATTTCTCAACCACCAAATCCTGATCACCATATCTAGGCTCTATGGTTCCATGCAGTCTAGGTACATTTGGCAGGTAGTGTATTCAATTTGTGTAGGTGTAGACCATATTGTTGAGAAATCTTCTTAATTTCATTATTGAAACACCCTAGTTCCACCTCACTAGTCCCACTCATGGAATCATGGTCAGTACTCAAGTATTTATTCCTTGTCATTTGTTTGGTGTTTTCATTAATCAAAAACACAATTACATGCTTCATAAACCAAAATACATGAAGTCTTAGCATAATTATAGTCATCGGGGGAAACAGGGTGTTACATCCCCTCCCCCTTAAATAAACATCTTCTTCAGTGTTTAAAACACCATCCTCGGTGTTTAAAACACCATATATATAATTCATATAGGAAAAGAAAATGGGTATTCCATTCTCATGGCATCTTCTAGTTCCCAAGTAGCCTCATCTACTCCAAATCGATTCCATTGCACCTTGACCTACATGACAACTTAGTTTCAGAGCAATGTTTCTCTCTTTTCTAGGATGCGTTGAGGTTCATGATGAAATTCTTGCTCTGGTTTCACTTGTATCATTGTCCATTCAATAACATGACTAGAATCATGACCATACTTACTTAATAAGGATACATGGAACAAATCGTGAACTCTAATAGTAGGTGGTAGGGAAAGTTTGTATGCTATTGGTCCCACTTTTTCTAGGACTTCAAACGGTCCATAGTAGAGGGGTGCTAATTTATCGCAAGTCCAAAAATTTAGGGATCTCCTATTGGGATTTACCTTAATATACATATGAACTCCCACCTTAAACTCTTTATGATTCCTTTTTCTATCTACATAGCTCTTTTTCCTATCCTTCGATATTTTCAAATTCTGGCTTATTTCGAATACCACCTGCTCCATTTCCTTTAGAAATTATAGTGAAAGTGTGATTCTATCCATACAAATGTCCCAACTAATTGGAACTCTTAATTTTCTACCATACAGAGCCTCAAATGGACTTATCTTTAGTGATTCCTGATAGCCATTGTTAAAGGAAAACTCTAACATGGGTAGATATTCTTCCCATTGTTTGGGTCGATGCATAACATGCATCCTCAAAATGTCTTCCAACACTCTGTTCACTCTTTCAGTTTGACCATCTGTTTGAGGATAGTAGGTTTTTCTAAATCCTGGCTACATTCCTAAACCCGAAAACAAGACTTTATAGAAATTCTAGGTGAAATTAGCATCTCTTTTTGAAATAATAGCCATGGGTAGACCATGCAATTTGAAAAATTCTTTCATAAAAATATCAGCAACATTTATAGCTTTAAAGGTAGATTTAATGGGAATAAAGTGTGCTTCCTTTCTCAACTTATCCACCACTACCATGATTGCATCATGTTTCCTAGCTGTCTTTGGAAAACCAGTGATAAAATTTATTGTTTTTGTATCCCATTTCCATTCTATATTTTTCAATGGTTTCAATAGTCTTGGAGGGTGCTTATGTTCCACTTTGACCTATTGGCACTCCAAACAATTGGCAATTTACTCAACAATTTATTTTTTCATTCTTGGCCAGTAATATAACTTCCTTACTTCTCTTATCATATTTTGATAACCACGATGTCCCACATAAGGTATTTTATGAAATCCATCCATGATGAGATGCTTCAAATATGTTGAATCAGAAACATACAACCTGTCATTATACAATAATAAATTATTAGATACAAGTTGATGTCCCTCATACTTTTTCTCACTGACTTTTTGCTACAACCCTTCTCTTACCAAGTTGAAAACATTATCTTCTTACAAGAGAATTTTGATTGTTTTCTTGAAGTCATACTCACCTACACTTGGTTTTCCTAAGTGTATCATATTCACACTTTGGTTGAGTGCATCTTCCACTCAATTCTCTTTTCCTTTTATGTGTTTGATCTCGAAATCAAAGTCATTAATCAACACCATCCATATGGCCTATCTAGTATTGAACCTTAGTTGATAAAATAAATAGTTTATACCATAATAGTATGTCATCAAGACAAACCTTCTTCCAAACAAGTAATGCCTCCATATCTTCAGTGCATGCACAATCGTTGCAAGCTCCAAATCGCGGGTGGCATATTGGTACTCATGCTCCTTTACCTTTTGTGCCTCATAAAAAATCACTTTCCCTTCTTTCATAATAAAAATGCCAATCCCTTCCTTGAAAGCATTAGTGAAAACCAATAAATCACTCTCAAGGTCTCCAATGTTTAAAACAGGGGCGTTGGTCAAAATATGCTTTAGCTACTAGAAGTTGGCTTCACACTTTGTTGGCCATAGAAACTTCTTCCCCTTCCTCTGCAATGAAGTAATGGGATGACCAATCTTGGAAAATCCCTTAATGAACCTCCTATACTATTTGGATACTCCCATAGATTATCTTACTTCAGTTGCATTTTGAGGGGCAGGCTAATGCATAATTTCCTTGATAAACATGGAATATATATGGTGATTTCTTATCACCCATAAAATCATCCTAATATATTCTTTGTTCTCTTCCTTTCTCTTGGAATTCACTAGAATATCATCAACAAACACTAGAACAAACTTATCCAAATAATTGCTAAGAATTCTATTGATCAAACACATTAAGGTAGTTGGTGTGTTAGTAAGATAAAATTGCACTACCACAAACTCATAGTTTCCATACCTCATTTGAAAAGTTGTCTTGTGGATGTCTTTGTCCTTAATCCTAAATTGGCGATATCCATATCTCAAGTCAATCTTAGAGAAAATTGTAGCTCCTCTAATCTAATAAAAAAGATCATCAATTATGGGAAATGGTTACTTTTTCTTGATGGTCATATTATTCAACTGTTTGTAATCAATGCATAACCGCAATGTGCCATACTTCCTTTCACAAATAGCACAGGTTCTCCCCATAGGGATACACATGGCCTAATATACCATTCATCCATCATCTTCTTCAGTCTCACCTTCAACTCTACCAGCTCAGGCGTACTCATTATGTAGGGAAATTTTGATGTTGGTATTACTCTAGGCACAAGATCTATTGAAAACTTGCGATATTTCTTAGGATGAAATCCAGGTACCTCCTCTGGGAATACATCCTTAAACTCCCATAGAATTTGGTGATTCTCAACCTTTAGATCCTTACTTTTTTTGGCATTGATCACTTGTATGGAATACAAAGGACTCCCTTATCAACTGAATTTCTTAAGTTATAGTGTTGATATATTTCTAATTGAAATTGGCCTATGAATTCCTTGCAACTCCCTTGAGTTACCTTTCATGTCTTCACACTCTAAGGTTTTCTCATAACAATTCAATTTTTCATTATGAACAACTAACAATTCTATGCCTAATAACACATCATATGATCCTAGGGGTAGGATATTCAAGGATTCTTGATTATTCATTCCACTCATCTCAAATGGACAAGCCTCTATCACTTCTACCACTCTTCTCTTGGTCCCCGTGGCTAGCTGAACCAACCATTACTTTGTGTTTTTATTTCTCTGTAAGGCACATTATTCAACAATTTGAGGTGAGACAAATAAGATTAGAACCAATGTTAATCAAAATATAAATAGGTTTCTTGGACATTATACCTTCCAGCTCCACCAAAAAACCTTGGTGGTCTTCTTTCCAGTTCTTAACATATGCATATATTCTCCACTCACTCCTGGCCACATCATTGACCATAGTATCCTTTGAACATGATAAATACTTTTTTTCATGCTATCTATGAGGGTAATATCTCAACATATGTGCCTCTCCACAACCACAACATTTTAGAGGTCCTTTCTTTGGCTCCTCTACTCTTTCTCTTTCCTTCTCTACTGGCCTATTTCCACTATGAGATGGAAAGTTCTATTGGTGCAAACTTCTGATTATTTGACTAAATTGAACACCTTTCTCTAGATTCTTGTATGAGGATGGTTCAAATCCCTTATTTTGAAACATGGGTTTGTTCTTTCTCTTCTAATATTTAATAGGCTCCTACCTGTGCTTGGATTTTTCATAACAACACTTAGCCTTCCTAATAGTATCCTCCAAGGCCTTAAGCTCATCAGATTCAATTCTATCCTAGCAAGAATGTGGAAAGCCCGATAAGGAAATGGTGTATCCTCTCTTTCTCGTCCTTCAGGTAAGGGAAATACCTCAACAATTCCAAGAATTTATTGGCATAAGCATCCATGGTAAGTTTCCCCAACTAGTGTTCATGGAATTATTTAATCTTTCTATCAAAGTATTTATTAGATAAGTATGGCTTCCTAAAATACTTATCAAATTTCTTCTAGGTCAGCTTGCTTTCCTTCAATCCCCTAATTTCCTTAAGGTCCTCCGACCATATGGAATCTCCTGCATTCAGATTGAAGATAACTATCATTTCTTTTGTATTTTTCGAGTAATTGTGTATCCAAAAATACTTTCTCAACCACAATAGCCAATCCTTACCTTCTTCTCCTTTCTTGATTTCTCCATAAAGTCTAGGTGGATTAGTCTTCTCAAATTATTCTATCAGAGAACTTTGTGAGTGTCTCTTTTTCTTCTTCCTAGGAACACTTGATCTAGTGTCATAGATTGACAACTCCTCAGTAGTGGCCTTCCAACTAGATAATTCCATGGTGATACTTCCACTAGTTCTACCCTTCTTAGCATATTGATGCCTTTTCTTGGAAGAACTTTTTCCTACATTACTATGGGATAATATGCACTTTTATGCATCTGAAGGGGTATTCAATTTCTATAAATACTACAAATCTACATCACTAATGTCTATACCTTGCTACAAATTCTCTTGGACCTCAAGAAATCTTTGTAGTAATCAAGAAATCTCTGTAGTAATACTGGATTTAACTCTTTGTGCTCGGCCTGAGCTCTCATGAGCCTCTCATTTCCATATTTCATACTTTTGATAGTGGTTAATAAATATAGAGGGGTTTCTTTGCCCCCCCTACCATCATACTCTTCATCTCTAAAGTGTGAGGTGTCTCCAATGCTATGCTCCACCATTCACCCCTACTTCCTTTTCAGTATGTCCTACATGTTGAAACGTTAAAACATTATTAGCCATTTCATTAAAATTGTTGGCATAAATTATTGACCTTGTCAAGCATCAATATGTTTTGGTAGTCTCGAGCCAAGACTCCATTTCCTACTCAAAAATGCTATCAAATTTCATATACACAGTCAAACAATAAAAATTTAAAACATGCATTTCTAGCAGATAAAAGTTTTCTTAAACAATCATGTAGCCTTGGTGATCCATTCAAGACTAGAGTTTGAACTCTACTATAATACCACTATGTAACACACTTGACCCCCTAAACTTACTTAGGCTAGTGGGATGTTATATTTTCTCTTTCTTGTATCCCCAGAACTCAAGTTTGAACCTTCAACACCCATGTTTATTGTGGTTTGCATGAGAACTTCTCTTATCACAACATCCAATTGCATCAAATATACTCACTCAACACCCAACTTTCGGTGGGACTGCATCAATAGTTTACTAAATAGACCAGGAACCAAACATTCCAAATCAAATGACTAGGATTCTCTTTGCACAACCATATCAACAATCGACATTGAATTAGGCTCTTTTCCCATTGAGAAAGTGGATTACCTAGCCCACATTTCCATTCTAATAATATCTCTCCAGCAAACCTATTATGACATATCCAATGGTATTTGAATTCAGAATTTGATGGCCCCGATCAAATAAACACCTATAACTATATGATAGCTAATGCCTCTTTTATCACTTGGGGTCCTCCACCATCAGGATGCACCCACTCCGAGTGATCGTAAGTCTTCTCGATCGATGCTCTACAATGAGACTAATTTGATGTATCCAATAGTTCATCCCATTTAATGGTCAGGAATCACTTGGGATCCTATAACTACATGATATTTAATTGACGTCTAGGTCTTCCTCCTCAGAATGGATCACTTTACATCTAACGGTTGTGAAACTATCGACATCCTCTTCGATGGATCTACATTTATCTCATTCTCAGGATCTTGATATCGGTTTTAATCCATTACAAATCTATCCTAGAACCATTTTTTTGGATTCCCAATAGACTTATATTACTGATGCTTCAGGATTCAACAGTCCAGATCTCATAGGTTTGACTTCCTATGGATTGACAACTCACAATTTCTTGGGAATTTCCAATCAAAAATCCATTGGGAGCTCTCACCTTGGGTTCTTCCAATGGCCCTTCCTTCTGACATGATTTCTCCTAAGGCTAATATCTCTAACTAACAATCAAGATCTTCTCCTCCCACCAAATAAACGATTGTCATCCCTAAGGGTCCAAATATGGGTTTTCATCAAGGATAAAAGGATTTCTCTAAGATTCAATAGTTCCATGGTCCTTTTAGGGTTAGTTTAATAGTGTTCTACTTGAATCACTTAGGTTCTCAAACCACTTAGAAACCAACTAGGAGTATTCTACTCTAAGAATCCCAAATAAAGAACTAGCATCCTGCAATATTTCTATTCAAATGCAAGGGAAACAATTGAGTTATTGAATGTTATAGGATTAAAAAGTCCTACATTCTCTCATGTTAGGATTTATCTCACCTTCCTCAAGATACTAGACCACTTGCCCAACAACCAGGAACACTCTACCCAAGCACCCAAATGAATATTTTGTACCTAGCAAGCTTTCCATTCAAGGGCTAGACAATTTACATGAAAACTGACCTCTATTGACCTTCCTCATTCATTAATTTAGAGTTAACATAGTTGATAATGAAATAAGATCTATTTACTCCGTTAGACTTAAGAATTCAACATTATTTCATTTAACCAAATCTCCAATATAAACAAAAAATAATTTATCATCATCATTAAGCATGCAATAGACATGGAAAACAAAAAACTTATTTATTCAGTAAAGATTCTAACCAACCAATTGACTGAGGAGAAATTCCTTTCAACCCAACCATAGAATTTGTTGCACTATGCATTTCTATAGCATGTCGACCTCGTTCTAGACCATGATACCACCATGGGAATATCTCAGTTAACTACGAAATCAAGAAATGGTTCGAGAAGGTTACTCTTATTCAATCCATTGGAAACATCAAAAGTTTCCCTCTTCCCACTGAGCTTAGGACCTCCACGAGTTTGTTTGGAATCTTTCAAACTGGATTTCCTTTGCACAAGTGATCTCCTTCTATAATACACATTCCTTTAGTGACCTCCCCTTACCAGTGCTAGTTTCTTTCCAGTAAGCTCCAAGTCATGGTTCTCTTTTTCTCCGGTTTGGATATGAGTCTTCTCTACTCTAGGGTCACCATTCAATTCTTGGGAAAGCTTCCTATTTTCTTCAGAAAATATTCTCAAATTTTCTTTCTATTCAAATTCATGTTCGTAAGATCCTCTTCTCACTACACCGTCTATTTTTAAGTCTGCAACTCATTTTCTTCACAATAAGCCTTTGTGTGAGTCCATTATTTGTGCATCCGTGTTCTAGCTCTCTTATATTTCATAGACTATTGATGTTATCTATGTCATGTCCTCCTTCTCTTCACTATTCTTCATCCTCTCATCTATTGTGTTGTTTTTCCACCTTTTCCCTCTTCTTCCTCTCAACCCTCGGGATCCCTGATGAGTTCTATCTGAAGCAACCTGATGTGTTAGGATATTGAATCAAGGGGGAAAATAAAGTGCATCCTTCTAGTTAAGGTATCAATTGACCTTTCACTCCTCCAAGTACCAAATTAGTCAGTAGTTATAACTAGTCAACCACCCAATATTGATGAACATAACCAGTCTTCGTGGTTCCATGCAATCCAGGTACATTGGGAAGGTAGTGTATTCAATTTGTCCAAGTGTAGGATGGATTTTTGAGCAATATTCCTATTTTCCTCATTGAAACTTCCCAGTTCCACCTCACTAGTCCCACTCGTGGTATCATAGAAAATACTCAAGGCTTCCTTCCCAATCAGTTGTATGGTGTTTTCATTAATCACAAACATAATTACATGATTTATAAATCACAATACATGAAGTATTATAATAATTATAGTCATGGAGGAAAACAGGGTGTTACATTGCCCTCCCCCTTAAATAAACATCATCCATTATGTTTAAAACATCATAAATATACAATTTATATAGGAAACAAAAATGGGTATTCCATTCTCATAGAATATTCCAGTTCCCAAGTGGCCTTATCTGCTTCAAAGTGCTTCCATTGCACCTTGACCTACAAGATGACTCAGTGCCATAGAAATGTTTCTCTCTTATCCAAGATGTGTTGAGGTTTGAGCTAGAATTATCCCTATAGTTCCACCTATATCACATTTCAATCAATAACAAAATTACAATCATGAGTATACTTATTTAATAAGTATACATGGAACACATTGTGAACTCTAATAGTAGGTGGCAAAGAAAGTATTTATGATACTTGTCCCACTTTTTCCAAGACTTCAAATGGTACAAAGTATCTAGGTGCTAATTTAGCAAAAGTCTCTATCCTTAGGTAGATCCTTTTGGGATTTACTCTGAGATACATATGATCTCCCAACTTACATTATTTATGAGTCCTTTTACTATCTACATATCTCTTCTGCCTATCCTGGGCTATTTTCAATTTCTACCTTATTTTGAATATTTCATGCTCCATTTCCTTTAGAAATTTTGGTCCAAGTGTGATTATATCCATCAAAATGTCCCAATTAATTGGAACTTTTCATTTTCTTCCATACAGAGCCTCAAATGGACTCATCTTCATTGATTCTTGATAACCATTTTTATAGGAAAACTCTAGCAGGGGTAGATATTTTTCCCACTGTTTGGGTCGATGAATGACATGCATCCTCAACATGTCTTCCAACATTTTTTTCACTCTTTTGGTCTGACCATATGTTTGAGGATGGTAGGTTGTGCTAAATTCTAGTTGAGTTCCCAAATCCACAAACAAGACTTTCTAGAAATTTGAAGTAAACTTAGCATCTTTCTCTGAAATAAAAGTCTTGGGTAGGCCATGCAATCTAAAAATTTATTTCATAAAAATATCAACAACATCTATAGCTTTAAAGGTAGATTTTATGGGAACAAAGTGAGTTTCCTTTCTGAGATTATCCACCATTACCATGATTTAATCATGTTTCCTAACTATGTTTGACAAACCAATGATAAAATCCATGGAGATTGTCTCCCATTTCAATTTTGTAATTTTCAATGGTTGCAACAGTCCTGCAATGTCCTTGTGTTCAAATTTGACCTACCGTCACTCCAAACACTTGGAAATATACTCAACAATGTCTTGTTTCATGCTTATACAACAATACAACTGCCTTGTTATTGTTATCATCTTATGATAACTAGGATGAACCACATAATATATCTTATGAAATTCATACATGATGAGATGCTTCATCTTTGTTGAATCAAGCACAAACAACTTGTCATTATACAATAGTAAATCATCATTGCAGCTAATATCCCTCATACTTTTTCTCACTGGGTTTTTGTTGCAACCCTTCTCTTACTAAGTTGAAAAAAATATCTTCTTATAAGGGAATTTGGCTCTCTTCTTGATGCCAGAATCACCTACACTTGTTGTTTCTAAGTGTATCATCTACATACTTTGGCTTAGTGCATCTACCACCTAATTATATTTTCCTGTTATGTGTTTTATCTTGAAATAAAACTCACTTATCAACGCCATCCATCTGATTTGTCTAGCATTCAACCATGGATGATCAAATAAATACATTATACCACAGTGGTATCTCATCAAGACAAACCTTCTTCCAATCAAGCAATTCCTCGACATCTTCAATGCATGCACAATTGTTGCAAGCTCCAAATCATGGGAGACATATCATTTCTCATTCTCATTTAGATTTCATGAGTCACAACATATCACTTTCCCTTATTTAATAATAACTCCAATGATCCATTCCTTGTAAGAATCAATGAAAACCAATAAATATTTCTTAGGGTCTTCAATCCTTAAAACATAGGCATTGGTCAAAAGATGCTTCAACTACTGGAAGTTGGATTCACACTCTATTGACCATACAAAATTATTCCCCTTCCTCTGCAATGAAGTGATGGGATGACCAATATTTAAAAATCCCCTAATGAACCTCCTATAATATCTACCTAATCCCATAAATGATCTTACTTCATTTACATTCCGAGGGGCAAGTTAATCCATGATTTCATTGATCTTCTCGAGATCTATTGCAACTCCTTTTGATGAAATTGTGTGTCCCAAATACTAGATCTCCTTTTGAGAGAAATCACACTTATTGAACTTGGAATATAGTTGGTTATCTCTTAGCACCCCTAACACCATCCTAATATTTTCTTCTTTCTCTTCCTTTATCTTGGAATACACTATAATGTCATCAACAAGCACTAGGAAAACCTTATCTAAATATTTTTTGAGAATACTATTCATCAAAAACATGAAGGTAGATGGTGCATTAGTAAATCCAAATGGCACTACCACAAAATCATAGTGTTCATACCTCATATAAAGGTTTTCTTGTGGATGTCTTCATCCTTTCTCCTGACTTGGTGATATCTAGATATACAGTCAATCTTAGATAAAATTGTAGCTCCTCTGAGTTGATAAAAAAGATGATCAATTATGGGCAATGGGTACTTGTTCTTTATGGTCATAGTATTCAATTATTGGTAATTGATGCGCAACCATAATGTGCCATCAATATTTTTCAAAAATAGTGTAGTTTCTCCCCATGGGGATACACTTATCCTAGTATACCCTTTATCCATCATCTCCTTCAGTTTCACCTTCAACTCCACCATCTTGGGCACACTCATTTTGTAGGGAAATTTTGATGTTGGTACCACTTTGAGAACAATATCTATTGAAAAATCGAGATATTACTTAGGAGGAAGTCCAGGTACCTTCTCTAGGAATACATTCTTAAACTCCCACAACATCGAGTGATCATCAACCTTCTTCTCCTTACTCGTTTTTGCATTGAGAACTTGTATGGCATACAAGGGACACCCGTTTCAACTGAATTTATTAAGTTGTTGTGATAATATCTACCTAATTGAATATGACTTTTGAATTACTTGAAACACCTTCATGTTACCTTCTGCATCTTCACACACTAAGGTTTTGTTATAACAATTCAATTTTTCCTTATGAACAACTAACCAATCCATGCCTAACATCAAATCATATGATATTAGGGGTAGAATATTCAAGGTTGCTTGAGTATGCAGTCCACTCATCTCAAATGGACAAGCTTCTATCACCTCTGCCACTTTCCTCTTAGTCCCTCTAGCTAATTGAACTGACCATACTTTTTCATGTTTATTTATCTATAAGGCACATGCTTCAATCATTTGAGGTGAGGAATAACTAAGATTAGAACTAGGGTCAATCAAAATAAAAATAGGTTTCTTGGAAATTATACCTTCCAACACTACCACGAAAGCTTGGTGGTATGTTTTCTTATTCTCAATAGTTTCATATATTTATGGCACACTCCTGGCCACATCATTGACTTTAGTATCATCCTGAACATGATAATCTTTTTTGTTGTCATGTTTTCTGTGAGGGAAATCTCTCAATAGATGTGCCTCTCCACAACCCAAACATTGTAGAGGCCCTTTATTTGGATCCTCTACTCTTTCTCTTTCCTACTCTACTAGCCTATTTCCACTCTAAGATGGAAAGTTCTACTGGTGCACACTTCTTCTTGGTTGACCAAATTGAGCACCATTCATTGGATTCTTGTGTAGGTATGGTTTAAATCCCTTCTTTTTAAATCTAGGTTTGTCCTTTCTCTTCCAATCCTTAAGAGGCTCTTTAATGTGCTTGGATTGGTCATAACAACACTTATCCTTCCTAATGGTATCCTCCAAGGTTAAGGTTACAATAGAATGGAAAACCCAAGAGAACTAATTCAAAACAAAAGTATTTATGACATAAAATCTAGTAACTACCAAGATATTATAAACCACTTACCTAGGAAAACAAAGTTCAGAGTAGATCCTACTGAAATATCCTCATTGCAATCACTCATTCTAATATATCCTTTGCTGGCCTGCACACAAAGAACATCAAATATACAAATAAAGTAGTTACAATAACTAAAATATATCTACCTAAACCAACTTGTATTGGTAAGATAGTTTCCTACCAAACATATGCATATAACCATAATGAAATACATTAATTACACATGAATGGGATCAATAAATAATATAGTTTTCTTATATTGGAATGAACAAGAGATAATAAAGAACAAAGTCACTTCATCCTTGCTATGGCACCTCCTGGAACCACCATCTATATTCCTCTTCCTATGCCACTGAAGGTTTCTTAACCTTCAAAATCGTAACCCAAAGAAAGAGAGGGGACGAGAAGGAGTCTCTTTCCTCCAATAGGATAGCATGAGAAAAGGGTGTTGGAAACAAGGGTTTCCATAAAAGTGGAATGACCTTAAAAGTAAGAGAAATGACTGCTTGCTAACACAAACATACTTTTGATAGAATATGGGTGTTATCCCTCTCCTCCATCCTATGGTTCTATTTATAACATGAATAGTTGGTTGTAGTAGCTCTGTATAGGGAACAAGCAGTTAACAACCTGAAAAAAATCGTAAACTTCGACCAAAGAGGCACATTTTGTGCACATTTATATTTTTTTAGTACATTTTGGATGAATATGTGAGTTGTTGAAGGGAAAATAGTGTACATAAAGTTGCATACGCATGTTCTTCGATCAAGAGTAGCATATGGATTGACAAAAGGTGTTTTTTAAAGAGTTTTAGGAGGAATTTTGGTTTGCAACTGTAAGTGGATTTGGGATCAAGGCCAATGATGCATCTATTCATATGGAGTGGAAAAATATGCTATAATACCAACCAACCAAAACCTCTTGTATTTTTTGAGTGTATTCTTCCCCTACCACAATTTTACCTATTGAATGAAATATTATTGCGTTATTGTAAGATACCAGATGTAATACAATAAGAAGAAATAATAATATTCAACAAATACCATCAGAACAACAAAATAATGAGAATAACAATCCCAACAATAATACCTTTATTGAAATAAAGAAATGTTCACTTGCCTCTTTGAGGGGGAAACTTCCAGCAGAGAAACACTCTATTATAATAATTATCAAGACAAGGATTTATCATGCCTCCTACTCTTATTTATACTAATTCTATCATATAAAGAACATTATAGAGGAATATATTTCTAGAAGTAGAAGATTCTATTAATTCTTCTTACATTAGACTTGTTCACATTGTTAAATAGGCATTATTAACTAATGTCAGCTTGTATTACATGGAAAATATATTATTCTACCTATGTGATATGTTAGGGAGGCTAGGTCCCTAACATGCCCTCCCCCATGAAGAACAACCTTGTCCTCAAGGCTTGATATGGGGAAACTATTGTAGAATGGTGGTCGACTCCCAGGTGGCATCTTCTGGAGTTGTATCTTTCCACTGAACTAACAATTCCTTGATGGTTCATTGACGGAGGCGACACTCTCGTTGGTCCAAGACTTCTTGTGGCTACAACCAAATGAACCTTATTCATCCAACTCAGGGAGGATGGTTTGTTTTTTGATCTTATTTTCAATCACTTTCTTTAATCATGAGACATAAAAAACATGATGGATCTTAGAATGATTGGGAAGAGCTAACTGGTAGGCCACGAGTCCCACTCATTTGAGAATTGTATAAGGACCATAAAATTTGGGAGAAACTTTGTAAGAGTGTTCAACTTTGAGTGAATTCTTATTATAAGGTTGAATGCAAATAAAAATTTGGCCCCTTTAGCAAATTAATGTTTAGAATGATCTTGATCTGCTTGTTACTTCATGCGATTTTGTGCCACAACCAAATTTTCTTTTAGGGTACAAAGAATGGTCGCTCAGACTGTAAGATTGTTTTCAACCTCTTGAACCTTGGAGACACCTAGTATGTATGAGAGAATCGACGGTGGAGTTTTCCCATAGAATTCTTCAAAAGGATTCATGTGAGTAGTAGTATGGCAAGATGTGTTGTACCACCATTCATCTAGGGATAACCACTGAGCCCACTAATTTTGTTTTTCAGATGAAAAACACCACAAATACATTTTCAAACACTTGTTGACAACTTCAGTTTGGCCATCAGTATAGGGATGATAGGAGGTGCTAAGATGCAATTGAGTTCCATAGAGCCTGAACAATTATTGCCAAAAATTCCTGGTGAATGTGGGATCTTGGTCAGAGACAATAGAATGAGGCATGCCATGAAGTTTGAATATGTTATCCATAAAACATTGAGCCACTGTGGATGTGGTGAATGGGTGTTGAAGAGAATAGAAATGGGAATATTTGGAAATATGATTGCCTACCACCATGATGATTGACTTATTACCAAATTTAGGGATGAAAGCAATGAAATCCATAGAAATATCCCACCAAATAGTAGGGGGAATCAAAAGTTGTTGGAGTGTGCCTGGAGATTTGATTGTTTCTCCCTTATTGTGTTGGTAGGTATCACATTCCACCAAAAAGGTGTGAAGTTTGACCCGTTCATAGGTTTTGGTAAACCTTGAATGATCGACTGTGGGTGAAGCATGAAGCTCAGAAAGCATCATGGATTCAATTTGCAACTATTTTTCTTAAATACAGATGACCTTTGTGTCAAATATCTTTATTTTTCCAAGAGTAACCTAGAGAATATTGAGAATGGTGCTACAATTGTTGGATAAAGTGAGAAATTTTGGGGTCTTGTAGCCATTCCTGAGAAACATCTTGGAGCCAATATGGGACAATGAAGGAGAGGGAAAAGAGGGGCCCTTCTTCTTCATACTTCTTGGAAAGAGTGTCAATAACCAAATTTTATTTTTCCTTCTTGTAAATGATCTCATAATAATATCCAAATATCTTGGTCACCCATTTATGTTGCTTCGAGGATGAAATTCGTTGTTCTAGAAAATACTCGAGGCTCTGATGATCTGTTTTAATTAGGAAGAACATACCCAATAGATAAGGATGTTAGAGATCCATGACAGATCGAATAGACACCATTTCCTTTTCATAGAATGATTGGACCAAATGTCTCTCTGAGTGTTGTTTTCTAGTGAAAGACAAATGCTTTCCATCTTGCATGATGACTGCACCAATTCCTTTCCCATAGAAATCACATTCCAAGAGAAAAGTATTTTTGAAGTTGGGAAGTGTACACAAAGCCTATTTCAAGGCATGGAAGGATTGATCAGTGGTTGGAGTCCAAGTGAAAACACTCTTTTTAAGGAGGGTAGTCAGAGGTGCTGCAATTTTTCCATAATTTTAAACAAACTTGCGATAATACCCCGTTAAACGCAAAAAACCACACAATCTCTTAAGAGTAATAGGGTGAGGCCAATCCTTCATAGCTTCAATTTTCTTAGGATCTACCCGTATTCCATTCTTTCTTATAATATGACCCAAGTATTCCACTTCCAAGGCTCCAAAGGCACATTTATATTGTTTGAGGAAAAGTTTGTGCTAAGAGAGTAGATGGAGAACAAAGATCAAGTTTAGTGAATTATTGAGCACCACTCAACTCATCCAAGAGGTCATCAATGACAGGAATGGGAAATTTGTCTTTGATGGTGAGTTTGTTGAGGGTGTGAAATTTAGGGCACATACACCAAGTGACTTATTTCTTGAGTACCATGACCACATGGGAAGAATAGGGGTTGGTACTACGATGGATAAAAATCGCTTTGAGAAATTATTGATCAAATTTCTCAATTTCATTCTTCTAGGAAAAGAGATGATGATAAGGGAGAACATTGGGAGGAAGGATTCCCATGACTAGAGGAATGGAATGATCGTGAACACCATGGGAAGGGGGAAGTCCACAGGGAGTGGAAAAAATGGCTTGATGTTTGTAGAGGATAGATTGGTGGTTAAAATGCACAAAGGGTGTCTCATCTTCTTGAATGGAATGGAGTTGGGAAATAATTCCCGAATGACATTTTTTGAGGAGATTTTCCATTCGATGGGAACTAATGATCTCAGGGGAGTCTATTGTGATGCCTTGAAGCTTATATTGTTGTCTCTCCTATTGGAATCACATGGTTAATTACTTAAAATCCATGGTTAATTCAACATCAATAATAATGTCACAACCTCCCATGTCGATAGAAAACATATGATATTTTTGGTGGTACTGACCAATTTGTAGGCACAAATTTTCACAATGCCTGCCACATTTCATGGAACTACTATTGGCAATCATGATTTGAAAATTGTTGGTTGCATGGATATAGAAATTGATTTCCTGGGAAATGTGATGATGAATAAAATTATGAGTGTTGCCACTACCAATGAGGATTATGACCTTCTTGTGTTTAATGTCACCAATTATCTTGAGGGTTTGGGGAGCAGAGAAGCCAGTGAGGGCATGCAAAAAAATCAATGGTTCAACTTCTGGTGGATTAGAGGATGGAGTAGGATAATCTATTAAAGGTTGGTATTCCACTGGGGAAAATTCGGCCTCCTCGTCAAGAACATCCTCAGAAATGGCCATAAAAATATTTTATTCCTTACACTTGTGTCTTGGAAAATATTTGTAATCACAATTATAGAAAATACCCTTGAGTTAGCATTCAACCATTTATTCACAAGTTAATTTATGGATCTTGAGAGGAGTGGTAGGAGTGGTATGATTGGTGGGTCAAGTACGAGGAATAAAAGACAGTTTTCGGTTTTGGGTTGAGACAACCTACTGGGATTCCTTGGCTTGTTTAGTAGCTTCATATTTCATCCTTGAGGCCACTGATAAATCATTCACTGAAGAAGGAATCTAACATGACCTCCAATATTAAATCCAAGTTCTCGAAGGCGTATATAAAGTATTCCATTATTCCACATTTTTTCAACTTGCTCAAACGACCTAAATAGTGGGTGTTAGTGTCAAAGCATTCATAAAGCTCTACAACAAATTATGTCTAAGAAATATACCCTTGGTGTGCCTTTCTACACCATTTCCACCATTGCCAACATTCATGATCTATATAGAGGACACCATAATGAAGTTTAGCCAACTCATTAGTAATTACATGAAAGGAGAAATAATGTTCCATTTGAGTGACTAGATTTGTGGGATCCGAGCCATCAAATTTGTACACCTCTGTTAGTAGTGAGAGTCACACTTAGACTGCTATAAGTGAAATCCCAGTACCCATCATAATATAAATTAATTAAATGGTTTGATTATGTGGATCAGAAAGACTAGGAATGAAAGGGAGAAGGAAACAAAATGTCTGCAAATGCATTCCATTGGGCATGGAGTCATAACATTCTACAGATCAAAGGCAATCAAACTGTATATAAGACAAAGAGATACATAATTATGAGTAGAAGCATGGTGAATATGACAAAAGGAAGAACATACATTATGAAGAGATCCTGTCTACAACAGATAAATATTTCCTTAAACAATGAACAATGATTTAATGGGCAAGCTACAATAGATCCTTTCTTGTTCATGAATCCATCAATCAATGGCAGCTATGATCCTCAAAACCTGCAATATATCAAGCAAGAATATAACAAAGAAATGGAAAAACACAGAAGACAATCTGATAACAGATCTCATGAATCTTTAATGGTAGAAAATGTCATTACAAACAGGCCCTCAGGCTTACAAATGAGCAACTAATACTGCTCCTACTCTCTCTACCCTCTCTTGGCTCATGAATCCAACCCTTCTCTACTCTTGTACCATGAAACATATATCACTATAGGTCCTTTCCATATCACCAATTCGAAGTCCAACCCCTTTCCCAAAACAAAAACATTTACAAACAGGGAATGACACATTTTAATTGATTTCCTACTTTTCAGAAGGCAAAACTCTGAAAAATAGGCTTCAAAATTCCACTTGTAATTCTCAAACTATAATATATTTGTAAAATTTGAGAACGGTTTTTGTATATAAGCCCGTTCTAAAGAAAAATCTCTCTCGGTTTCTTAAAATTCATCTTGATATGGCCAAAATACGTGTTGAAACAACATGTCTCAAATAGGAAATCATGAAAACTAAAAAAATAGGGCTCAAAGATTCTTTTGAATCTCCCAATCTGTGACACCTGTGTGAAAAATGAAAGAGGTTAATGTTCATGGGTCCATGATTGACAATACCATCCTTTTTATTTTGAAAATTCATCTTGGTTCAGCCGGAAATCCTCCTGGAATTCAGATGGTCAAAAATATCAGTTCAACAGTCTTAGAACATAGTTTCTGTAGCACATTCCGTAGCGCATTTCGTAGCGCCAGGCACTAAGAAATGTCCTATAGAAACTCTATTGTAAGACTATTGAATTTGTATTTTTGACCAGATGAATTCTAGGAGGATTTTTGGGTGAAACAGGATGAATTTTCAAAATCTGAAGGAGGTTATTGTCAAGAACAGACCCATGAACATTAAACTCTTTCATTTTTTACACAGGTTTCATGGATTGGGAGATTCAAATGAATATTTGAGCCCTATTTTTTAAGTTTTCATGATTTCCTATTTGAGACATGTTTTTACGACATGTATCACGACTAGCTAGAGATGAATTTCAAGAAACCGAGAAAGGTTTTTCTTTTAAACAAGCTTATATAAAAAAATCGTTCTCATATTTTACACAATTGTTATAGTTTTATAATTACAAGTGGAATTTCGAAGCCTATTTTTTAAAATTTCTCCTCCTGAAAAGTAGGAAAACAGTTAAAACGTGGCATTCTTTGTTTGTAATTGTTTCTATTTTGGGAAATGGGTTGGAGTTTGAATTGGTGATCTGGAAAGGACCTATATTGTTATATATTTCATGGTACAAGAGTAAATAAGGGTTGGATTCATGAGCCAAGAGAGGCTATAGAGAGTAGGAGTAGTATTAGTTGCTCATTTGTAAGCCTGAGGGCCTGTTTGTAATGACATTTTCTACCATTAAAGATTCATGAGTGCTATTATCAGATTGTCTTCTGTGTTTTTCCATTTATTTTTTATCTTCTTGCTTAAATATGTTGTAGATTTTGAGGATCATAGCTTCCATTGATTTATGGATTATTGAGCAATAGAGGATTTGTTGTAGGTTGCCCATTAAATCGTTGTTCAATGTTTAAGAAAATATTTTTCTGTTGCAGGAAGGATCTCTGCATAATGGATGTTCTTCCTCTTTTCATATTCGCCATGCTTCTACTCATCATTATATATCTCTTTGTCTGATATATAGTTTGATTTCCTTTGATTTGTAGGATGTTATGACTCCATGCCCAATGGAATGCCTATGTAGACATTTTGTTTCCCTCTCCCTTTCTTTCCTAGTCTGGTTGATCCACCTACTCAAACCATTTAATTAATTTATATTCTGATGTGTACTTTTCTTGAACTTATAGAAGTCTAAGTGTGACTCTCAATGCTAACATTTTTGGCACTATTGTCAGGGACGACAATGAAGACACCTTCCCTAGGTGAACTATGATGATTAGATATAGCTTTGGATGGTGAACTGAAGCTAGACACTTTTAGACTTATTATCTTTCACCGTGGTGACTCCATTGAACATATATCTATTGGAGACTCCATTGTTTTAAAATGGACAAGATCCTAGCTCAGAGGTATGCTTTTTGTGATTTTTCAAATATAGTCGGTTGTCCAAATCCAGTGCTTGGTAGAGATGAATGGGAAGGTTTCCTTCCTAGGTTTAGAGGAGAGGATTGGGAACTACCAGCTGAGTTTTTATTTGACTTTCATGAGTGGATGTTGAAGCTGAAAGTTGTACATGAATATTTCCTCATTAAATTGTTTATATATTCTTTGGATGGGGCAGCTCATGATTGGTGTAGATCTCTCTTGGTTGCCAGTGTCAATGCTTTGAAGAGTTTTCACACTGTCTTTCATTCATTTTATGAAGATAAATTTCCAGTTGTCTTCCTTTATCCAGAATGTTGTCATGAATTTTATTGTTGTATAAAGGATCTTATAATCATGAAATATCTTCTTATGTTGAATAAAATGTCACAGTTGAAGAGATTGTTCATGATAATCAGGATATTGAATTTATACCTATTATTGTTTCCAATTATTATGGATTTTAATATCATTTTTATTTAGATACAAATCATGAAGATTGGTTTTATTTTAGTTAGAGGGATCTTCAAATCAATAAAGGAAACCCGCAACAACTTTCAGATTTGCAGATAGAAGGAATTTGCAGTACTCATGAGGACCTGAATTTGCAGAGATCATTTATTTTCAAGATGGAAAAACAAGAAGAATGTAAGTATGATTCATATTTGAGACAACATTTGATAGATTTTTCAGATCTTGTTGTGGATCGGGATATAGATCACATTGTAGTTCATATTCCAAATCATTTTGAGTAAGAAGTAGTGGATGATTGTATAGCTAACCACATAATTAAATTTGATCATAATCATAATCTTTTAAATCCTGTTATACCATCATCATATGATCACTTTTATGAAGAGGAAAATGTCATATGTGATGATCAATAATTTCTCTTGAAATATCAAGGAGGTAATCTATTTTTTCGCAAAGGGGAATGCATACATGAACAACAATTTTTTCCGAATCAATATGTTGTGATCTTGGTTTTGAAGATCCAGTGGCATCCTTACTAGATTCATATCTTTCAGATTCTTTTAAGTTTTTAGATTTTATCATATCACTATCACTTGTGGGTGAGAATGATTTCCTGAAGGAGTTTTTATGGCTATGGTTATGTTTTTGTTATTATCTTCTAATTAATGGTAGAAAGGAGATTATTTTAGTCATGAAGTTACTTGTATGGTTACATTGGAAACATGACTTTACTTGAGTCAACAACATACAATTTATTAGAGTAGGAGTGTGCATGAATACGCTCAGTATCTGAGCATTTGTTTTCAGTTTTCAATAAATAAGTAGAGTTGCTCCCAATATATCAGGATATGACAGAAAGTAAATGTCATATCTTGAAGGCTTGAAAAGGATTGGTTTCACAATACAGATGAATCCATATCCCTAGGATAAGACACTGTAGATTCTTTTTATTGGCATCTCACAGGGAGCATGCCATCCCCTGTGGGGCCAATGTTATCACATGTAGTTGTTATGGGGCAATTCATCCTTAGTTTTTTTTAATTTTTATCCATTGGTATTTTTAAGTTTTATTTTGATTTCCTCCTTATGGTTTTCTTATGTTAGCTCAAATAAATGAAATATTGGAGGTTGGTCCATACATTTGACCCACACCTATGGTTTATACCCTTGGTTCATTTGCTATGGTTTATACCCTTGGTTCATTTCCTTTGTTTTATACCCTTGGTTCATCACATGATTAGGTATCCATCACTATCATCCCCATGCCACCACTAGTATGACATGCCACTACCTCCATTATGTGCTTGAAACCCTCCACTATGTCCCTTTACCCATTAGGGAGTCAAATCAAATCCCTTCAAGTACATTGCCAACTCACTAGTAGTTTTCATAACGCATCTTTTGTACACCCTCCCTCTTTATCATAATTTTAAATTATGAAGCTGATTTCATGTCATTTCATTGTTTTTAGCATCCATGTTTTCAAAAGTAATAATCGTGATTTGGTCATTAAATATTTCTATCTGTTTATCAAATTTTGAAATCCTGCTTCTAGATTGGCGCTACAAAAACTCCTAGTCCAAAAAACATTGTCGATTATGCTACAGATTTGTTGACCGAGGTGAATTGAAGACTGGGATGGTTGCAAGCAACTTCATGCCTTCTGAAGATCATCAATAGTTAAGCTATGGTGTCTAGGTACTCTTTGATCCATCCAAGATCTATTGAAGATCATTTAAGATTTTTCTTAACATTTTGTAGCACCTGGCACTGCAAATTGTGGTTTCCTCCACCTACCATCCCTTTTAGCTCTGTTGTCATAGTTTTCTTAGCCATCTGCATATTTTCACCCTCCTCCACTGAAATTAAATCAAATTTTCTACCAGAGCTATTGTGCCTATTCATTTCTTAGCCTTTGTTGTCCTCGCTACGGTACATAAACTGCTACGAAATTTCACTACATATCCCCTGTTCCAGTGCTACAAATTGTGTGTCAACCCAATGTCATCATCTTTGCTCACTTTTTCCAACATCAGCTCTTTTCCTTCATGGTGACATTTTATATTTTCATTTCAAAGTCTGTTCACAGTGAAGAGTTTAGGAGCCTTTGATTTTAAAATGATGATGACCATGCATAGTGGTTTTATGTTAGCCTGAAACTTGGCAGTGTTTCCTCCTACATAGTTTTTCTTTGAAGGGATTTTCTTCCTTTTCTAAGCCATCAAATTGTTCCCTCACTAGTTCAGTAGTCAATTGAAGGGAGACCCTGAAAAACCTAGATAAGGACCACCATTCAAAACCTAAAGACTTTTGTCCTTGCTTGGCTTCCCATACCTCTCATAACATCGTAGTGTTTGGTCTCTTATTTCTATCAATGGATACACCTCAACAAAAGAAGTCTCACAAGGGTGGGAGTCTAGTCAGGACAAAGCCTTTTGATATGCACTTTCTTTATGTTAAACCTCTGATCAGGGAGCTCTTCCAAAGGGTTGGTTGCCTTACTTTCTGTCAAAATATGCAGAGGGGACACCCTGAGGTAGCTAGGGAATTTTCTTTAAACTTTGATTCCACTAAGACCAAAGTAGGAACCCTTGAGATGGAAGTATCTGAGGCCACCATGGCAGCAACCACTGAGATACCCAACACTGGTGAAAGGTGGTTCAAATCTATGACTATTAATGCAACCTTTTCTAAATATTTCCTCAAACCAGAACATCAGAAAGATAATTTGTCTAAGGGAGTGCCTAGGGGCCACTTGGTTGAGGGTTTTGAAAAAATGTTGAAAGCAATACAGAGGTATTTGACATGTGAGGCAAGATTCAATATGATATACTAGTATCACATTAGGCTTTTTCTACAATTCACAGGAAAGGACTTAATGAACATCCCTTTCTATATATTTAGGAGTATGGGAAAAATGGTTGATAGGGTTCAAGCAAAGTCCAAGGCTATGGACACCAGTTTTTTCCACTCAGGGATGATTAGGATGCTTGTAATGGAGGAATTGAATAAAATATACCTTACTTGGGAGAAATTCATTTCCTTTGCTAATATGCAGCTAATATACTCCTTCTGCTAAGATTTTTTTGGGTTTTTGGGCTCAATTGCATGACACAAAAAATTACAAAACATTTCGTAGTGCCTGGCGCTACAGAATCATACACACATACAAAATTGTAGATTCTCTACGAAAAGTTTTGTGGAATCACCTAGCCAGACACAAAGTGGAAGTTTTTTATGAAAAGTTGTTGCAAAATAGTTTTCACAGGCGGGCGCTACAAAATCTACTACTGAATGGGCTACAGAATCTGTTGTAGAACAATTTTCATAGGTGGCGCTACTAAATCTGCTACCAGGTGTGCTACAAAAATTTGCTACGAACTAGTTGATACAATCAACATTTTTAGATTTGCTACCCTTTCTAGCTTTGATGGATTTGTAGGGAATAAATGGTCACCAGGTGGTAGATGGAACTTAAAACTTAGGCTTGGAGGACACATGGCATTGATGGAGATTCTCCCAAGGAATACAAATTTATGTCATGATTATACTGTTAGAGGTTTTTCCAACATGCTCCATGTTTCTAGCAGTCTATTAGTTCCACTTGTACATATGTTAGATTAGCAGTTTTTTGTGGAGAATCCTAGGTTAGAGAGGCCAACTCAGACTTCAAGTTGTTGCTTACTATTTATACTATGTATAGAACAAGAGAATGTTATTTTGAGGTTCGAATGGTTGAGCATAGCTCCCTATTGTAATATTTTGATAAGACAGATCCATACTCTAGTTTATGTATGAGATCTGAGATATTTTGATTAATAGAAGTCAACCTATTTTCATTATCCTTGCTTCTTCTTACTCTGATTGCTCATTATTGGATGATCCCTATGAGATGTTATAGTTGTGTTATAATGGATGTTTGATTATGATGCTTCTGTAAATGTTTATCAGTGTTTTAAAGTTTAGCTCAAGAGGTTCTTGTGACTGAGCTTTTTCTTCACCTAGCTGCTAGAAGGCCTGATGCTTATAGCAGACTTATTCATCTTCCTCACCAAGTCTTCCATCTACTCATATTTATCTTTAAACAACTGACTGAATTTAACCAAAACCTTATTTTCTTATGCATACTAGACTAGATTTTATGTGTTGGAACATTGATATGCTAAGTTTTTCCCATTTGACATTCTATCATAAATCTACATTTACAAACCTATTTGATGGGTGATGAGATTATCCTCTTGAAATATGAGGGTGAATCTGAGTGATAACAACCTCCACTCTAGAAATATGGGGGTCACGATGAAGGGATTTGGAATGAAAGGACATATTAAGGGAAGAGTCCTCACCTTCGAGTGTGAAGGTTTTTCAGAGGAGGGAGAGCCCTGGGACTATTTTAACAATTGGTTGAGAGAGGAGTTGATGGAGGTCAATTCACCCTTAACTTCTACCAATTATCCCTTAACTTTGGCCTAGAAGGTTTCCAATTTGGAATTGGTGGAAACAAGGTCATAATTCATTCTCTGGATGTTCTACATGTGCTATTTGGATTCATCTTGTAGGTGAAGGAGTTATTGATTGTGGGTGTTGTCCATTTGGGAATAAGTGGTGTCATGGAGGGGAAGTGGGTCCATGGAAAAAATATGGAGAAATGATATATATCACGATGATCAGAGAAAAAAGAGGAATGCAATGAGATAGGTGTTAAATAAGGGTGTCGGGAAGGGTGGATGGTTCCACGGAAAAAAAAAGGCTTAGAAGTGATAGGTACCACAATGATCAAGGCAAAGAGAGAAATCCAACAAGATAGGTCCCAAATAAGGGTGTCGGAAAGGGGGTCGGGTCTATTGGAAAAAGAAGGATTTAAAATGATAGGTACCATGATGATCAAGGAGAATAGAGGAATCTAAGGGAATAGGTCCCAAATAAGGGTGTTGACGGGACCACTATACTCCTTTTCTTTTAAATTTTGCAGAGTTATACTCTGACCTGAAGAATATTACAGTGACAACTTGCCCAAATTGTTAACATGAAAAAGTTGTGTATGAATGTTGCAACCTGAATGTAGGAGGTATGGTTGCATGATAATATATCTTTTCTATTCCGTTTTGTTTTATGTTCCTTTCCCAAGGGTTAGGGTTTTCAGAGTTTCTACAGACAAGGGTTTAACTTGTGCTATATCTCTTTGATATACATGTGGGGTCAAATAGTAATACTCAACCCAATATCTTAGGGCACCAACTAAGGAGGCTTGATTGTACCCTTATCCGTACTACCCGATTACCGAGGTACTAGAGAGAATCTTCTCAAGTGTTGTTCTTAATGTCATTATAGTATTCAAGCGACCGATCAACTGATCTAGGGATAGTTTTAGGAGACCTAGGGGAATCTCCATATACCTGAAAATATGTGGGAGTGATGGTCGTGTATAGATTCTATCTGATGTGGTACTACTCGAACGGTAACAACATGTGTTACTTAGGTTTCCAACAAGGTGAAACATTTATTTCTAGCTAGCCCTATGAAACCATTTGTATTTTCTGCGTGTAGTCTTCCCCACCACAGTTTTACCCACGAAACACCATATCTTTGTTCTTTAAATATGCTAACAATAAACATCTCTACCATGAAAAGACATTCCCATATTTTTCACATAGGAAAGTGTTACGATACCTCTTGTAAGGTACCACATGTAATGCAATAAGAATAAACAATAATATTCAACAAATACTAGTGGAACAACAAAATAATGAGAATAGAAATACCACCAACAATACCTTTATTGAAAGAAGGGATAATTTTAAGGATGGAAATTTGTGTTAAAATGTAGAAACCTAGGCTAATATTACTATTCCTTAACATAGAAAATGTAAAATGTTTGCCGATAGTTTGGTAAAAATATTCAAATTTCTAAGGATTTTATATAGTTTCTATAGAATTTTGGCAATTTTTTAGGTAAAATAATTTTATTCTATGGAATTTGGGAAAATTGGTTTTAGAAAAAATGGAAATTGGTGAATCTTTTTTGGGGGAAAACCATGTAAAATTAGCCCATTTGAGAAATTGAGCCCCTAAAATCATCTATGATTGAAAGAAAGAAATGTTCAATTACTTCTTCGAGGGTGCAATCTTCGACAAAGAAATGCTCTATTATAATACCTCTCAAGACAAGGCTTTCTCATGCCTCCTACTCTTATTTATACTAATTCTATTGTCTAAAGAACATTATAGAGAAATATATTTCTAGAAGTGGATGCTTCTATTAACTCTTCTTACATTAGACTTGTTCACATTATTAAATAGGAATTATTAGCTAATGTTGGCCTTTATTACATGGAAAATATATTATTCTACCTACATGAGGGGTTAGGGAGGTTAGGTCCCTAATAGTTATTATAAAAATTGAAACATGTCTCTAGCTTGAAAACATTTTGTCTCTAAAATGTGATCATAAAAGTTCTCTAATACCACATGTGGTGTTTTTTATTAGTAAAATGGAAAGATATCAAGAAAAAATAAAATATTTAACCAATATTTATGGCAGAAGAGATAGAATGCAACCTCAATAGCCAAATAAAGAACTAGCATAGCACCAAAATGTTATACTGATGCAGTAGCATCCTTTCCACCTCATCAACATGCATTCAAGAAGGGAGAGAGGTGCCAACCCTCTCATTTTGCCTTGAATTTAAAAATTCAATGTAATAAATTGTTATTAAATGTTGTAAGGATTGAGCAGAGCGAGTTGATGCCTTTGTAAAGGTTGTAGATAGAGTCTCCTTTCATGGCTGACAGTAGGTTGATCTTGATCTGATTTGGACTAGATTTTCATTTATTGTAATAAGCCTCAATAGATAGGCATTTTAATGGTGATTAGACACCACTAGTGTAGTTTGGAGGGAAGGCACAAGGAGCCCCTCTTTTTTAAAATCCTTGTAATCAATTATCATATTATTCGATTTCGGAGAAGGAGGAGAGATCCGAGACTTTGTTGTAGTCTGAGCTTGCACATATCGTAAGCAAACATTCAGATATTAATATAAAAGAGAATATTTCACTGTTTATGAGTTTCTGTGTGGTGATATTTTGTTTTATGAATGTCATCTATGTGTTTTATGAATACATGATGTAGATGTATGTGATAGATTTCATCTGCAGGGATAAGATAGACTTCACTATCTATTTGTGAGTTTTTTGGGTTATTCTATGTTCTTTTAGGCTAAGTGCAAGTAGTGAATAACAAAGTATTGAGAAATCTGTGAGCCAGCGCAAGGAGTGCACATCTAAATTTCAAATCAAATTCATAGGAGAACGTGTCAGGAGGGAACACGAGGATAATTACAAACTTAGAGAGGATCCTCAAGGTTGCTGAATGCATTGGAGGAGAAACTATGTAGAGAAGGTGCATAAAATAGATTTGTTGAATATTTTGTAGAGCTTTGTCAGGTGGGCATTGAGAGGGTGTAAGGTGTGCATGAAGGAACTTTGTTTCGAGTTCAGAGAGGAGAGTGTCAGGGAGGACACCCCAAATTTACTGAATACTCTAGAAATATGTTGAAGGAAAAGTACTCCAGAGTTGTTGAACACTTTGAAGGAAAGGCTCAACAAGGAGTACTTTGAGCAGGTGCAAGGAGTGCACAGAACCAACAACACGTTCTGAAGTGTTGGAGGAAGTTGAGGAGAAATAGATTTGTTGAACACTTTGGGGAAGAGCTCTGCAAGTGTGCATTGAGAGAATGCAATGAGTTCATTAGTGAACCTCAAAGAGATTATGATCTAGGAGGAAGACCTGTGCAAGGAGTGCATTAGGAAAACACTTAGACAAAGTGTTGAAAGATGTCATCTGAAGGCTCAATTGAGCATAAGGAGTGTGTAGAAGTGCGAACCTACTCCAAGTTTAGAAGCTCAAGAGGAAGAGCGCAAAGTGTGCCAGGAGGGCACTAGAAAGTCCTTTGAAGGAAGCTGAGGGCGATACCCTTAGGAGACTGAGCAAGTTCGAAAGCTCGGGAGGAATAGTGCAAGTTTGTACAGTGAAGGCGTAAGTGTGCGCCAGGGCCGAGGTATAATTACATTGGAAAATATCAAGGAGGGATAGATTTTTAGAAGAATAGATGAGACCCAAGTATCTGGGCTCGCAGGAGAAGATTCAAAGGCTGAAACCTTTGAATACTTACAAATTATTCTAATTCCGGAGAAAGAAAAAGCTCATGAGTAGGAGCAACGGCAGTTGTTGGATTGAGCTGCAAGGAGATATATGGACCGTTAAATTCCACATCCAAGAATCAAAAGGAGCGTGCATAGGAGAAGAAAATATCCCATCCATTGGATCTGAGCATGAAGGATCAACCTTCATCGAATCCAGGTAAGTGCACAAGTTTTAAATCCTTTAAGTGCACAGGAGAGCGGACTTGTCGAAGTCTCGAAGTCCTGAAGTGGATCGGGACCGTCCATCATCAAGAGGGACAAGTCGTGAAAGATCTCAAAGTTTGGAGGAATTTTACTCTGGGAGATTCCAGGTGAGAAGTGAGAAAAATCATCGAAGCTCTAAAGCCAAGAGCTCATCCTAGCCATTGGTGATGGGGAGGGACTCGTGGAGCAAGCTCTGAGACTCTGTGTTGTAGGAAAATCTACCTACGGACAAGTAGATCGACCTCTAAGGTTTGACCTTAACCCTAGACAGAAAAGTGCTTATCATGGACATTGAATTTCTTTCGAATCTATCTAAGCCTAATGCATGAGAAGGAAGAGTAACAGAAGCACCTCTTAACCGAAGTTTGTCCCTGCACGCTCCGAGTTGCGCTCCAATCCTTTGCTCCTCGTTGAGGTCTGTGGACAAAACAGGATACGACCACTTCCTATTCTATTGACATTAGCTTGAAAACAGATCTATCACTGAATGATAAGTTCATGTAGCATCAGACATGAACTAGAAAGAAACATGCCAAGCGTGTCATATTAATGAGAATAACGACAGTAGTACTTACAATCGTAGATGCGAATGCGACGGCTTCGTCAGGTCCTCTTCGTCTAACCCTTGTCTGAAAGATCCACAACCTGGATGGCAGCAGCTGCACTGATGGCTCTTCTCTAGCTGACTGCAAATTTCCTCCAAGATCATAA